>LNAC01000058.1:2360935-2647549 GCA_002007465.1 Ailurus styani
CCCCCACAACCCCCCACCCTGCCCCAACTTCCATCTTAAGGTGGACGTGTTTATTGTTTCAGGAATTCAATTGCAAAGGTTGTGAACATTTCAGGAATAAATGCAAGCTTGTCCTTCCTTCTTCCCCCAGTCCTCTTGAGCATTCAGTGCCTGTTGCTCAGGCAGATGCGAGTAGCTGCCCACTTCCTGTCTTTCTGGGGAGCAGGGCAATCATTTACATATTTAAGTGCTTTGATGAAGGTCAGATATACCGAGTTAATAAAAGCAGGAAGCAATTAAGATGCCTTCAGAGAAGAAAGGACCCATATATCAACAAAGCAACAATTTAGACAAAGTAGCTACTGTCAATAAACCTGAAAGCAATATTTAGAGTAATGAGAGGAGATTACTGGGATAAGAAGTAGTAGATGTGGGTTCCAGACTTGGCTTTGCTGCTAATAGACAGTATGGTCTTAAGAAAAATTAGTCTTTTCTTGTTCTGGTGTTCTCACTTTTAAAATGAGAATATTTTTTCCTGGTCACTTCTAATGGATCATAGATTTTTAAAATTGTATGTCTAATGGATATCAGAACTCTTTAGTTGGTTGGGGGGGGTAGATCCTGTAAAAACGCTGCAGGAATGAAACCAGTGCAGAAATGAAACCACTGGGGGCATTGTGCTGCATGTTAGTGCATTTAATTCCTACTGCCATACTCTGCTGGGTATGGTAGAAACCCTGTTTCAGACCTGTCCTTTCTGTCTCAAAAGGGGGTATATTTTGAACAGATATAGATTGAATTGAAAATGTCTCTTCTTGTTACGGTTCAGACTTTTCTCCTTCTAGTTTTAGCCTGTTTTCCTCCATGAGAACCAGGTATAACGTGACTTTAATTCAGAGGTCATTAATAGGACATGCTTTCCACCATCTTGACTTTTTGTGAGCCTGTAACATTTAGGTAGCATTTTGGAATCTGGTCCAACATCCATGAAGGAGGTGTGACATCTTTTGTACACAAAGGAGGAGAAAAGTGTTCTAATCTAGAACATTCAGGAAGGAAAAGTTATCCTCTGATGGCTCCCTTAAATGCAGGGTGAAATGCAGGATATTATAGTGCTTCAGTGTTTTTGAATCTGGAGAAGCCGGGGCATATTTGACTTCAGACCCCACCTGCTGAAGCAGAGAATCTAGAAGCAAGCCCAGTGCGGATGGCTGTAGATGCTTGCTAATAAAATAGACACAACTTGTGAACAAACTGTATGTATAAGCAAGCAGTAACATGATATATGAACTTTAGACATTAGAAAATCAATTGCCAAAATGATTCAAAAAAACAAGTACATTGTTCCCTGGTCAGAGCCTCTGAAAAGAAATATAACTCAAGAGAGAAGGCAATTCTGAAGTAAAGGGATTTCTCTGATGAGAAGGTTGAATGGTGTATATGTGTAGTAGAAGGAGAAAAATGCTCAAGTAAGGCCTGTGACACGCTTGTTAGTGGAGAGAAGATTAAAGTGCAGAAAAAGCTGAAGATTTCAAAATAAACTTAGCAAGAAATAAAATTTTAGGCTATGCTTAGAACATTATAACCTCACTGTTTCCGACAGGTTGTATAACATTAGCAGGTGAACAAAGAAATCAGAGTCCTTACCTTCTATTTTGCTTCCATTTTCTCCATGAAGGAGATTGATATTTACACAAGATAAAGTAGAATAAACATGGATAAAATGAAACTGCATCTCCTAACAGGTAAGGAATAAGAGTTTGTCCGTGGTTGCTTTGAATGTTGCTTTTTAAATTCTGGACAAATTCTGCTATAGAAAATTTACACCTTCACCTTATAATAGTACTTTGTATTTTGTGAAGTGACTTCATGTACTTAATTTTATTTGATAGTTTTAATGACTCAGTAAGACTGAGCATGCATATTATGCCACTTTACAGAGAAGTAAATAAAGGCTCAAAGAATGACATTCTCAAGGTCATATTTTTGGTAAATTTTCAAAAGGTAGATCTTGGAAGCCATAACAATAAGATTGATATCACTGATTCTCAAAATCTGAAATTATTTTGTGTGTGATATGGAAGCATTTAAAAGGGGGTAATCTTTTCATTATTATTATTGTTTTTTTTTATTGGGGGAGGGAGAGGAGAAGAGAGAGAATCCTAAAGAGGTTCCATGCCTAGTGAGGAGCTGGACCTGAGGCTCAATCTCACAACCCTGAGATCATGACCTGAACTGAAATTAAGAGTGGGATGCTTAATTGACTGAGTTACCCAGGAGTCCCCAAAAGGGGGTAATCTTATACTTTGCATGGTTTCACTAAAAGTTATCAGCAGAATAATTGCCTTTCCTTTTCAATTTAGATTGATCAGATATCTCTTTTTGAGAAATTGGCATACTTTCTTTCTTTATAACTAAAATGGGACATTTGTTTGCACTGATCTTTATCTGGAGAGTGGAGATTTGTGACACATCACAGAACTCCATACTTGATTCTTCTGTGCTCTGCATTTTGAGATAGAAATATGGTGCCCAGATGGGAATAACACTCTTCTGGACAGCAGAACACAGACAGTCCTCACTTTGCAGTTTCAATATTACTATGGTTTAATTAAATAGTACCAGGCATGGCTCAAATTTCTATAACGATGGTGTATGAACTATGACTAATTACATAAAGTACAGATTTTGCTAGTAGGTCTTCAGTCCACAAATCACTAAGTGAACAACAGATGGGCATGTTGATCAGTGACCAATCACATGATTTGTTGCAAAATTCATCAGTGATTGCTTACTCAGCTTCTGTTATTCAGTTCAAGCTCTGATAGCAAAACTTGTTGGTTGTCTTCTTACTTCCCACTGATAAACCCTTGCACCATTTTACAAAAATGGATAATCACGTGAGGTAATTAACCAACAGATGAAATAAATGAAAAATGTTAGTGCTGGAAGTGAAATTTCAATCAAACATAAATACAGTCCTAGAAGAAATGGCTGACCATGGGACTGTTGGCTCTGCAGCCATTATAGAGACTCTAGAAACACAGCCCCAGGAACTCAGTGAAGGGGAACCTACAGCCATAATTGACTACAGTGACAAAAAGCATGCCAATGTCCCAGAGAAAGCGATACTGGCAAAAAGAAAAAGAATCTTCAGTTTAAAGGAATGCTCAAAGATGTTTCATGACAGTGAGAACACAAGATACAAAATGTGGATAGCTGATCCAAACTATAGAACGTGTGGCAATCTGCAGGGCATAGAAAAGATACTTGCTCTGTATTTTAAATTATTCAAGGAGAAGAAGGTAAGGCCTTTTAAATTAGTTCTTTATCCAAAAAAATAGTTTTTCATCAAAACCAACAGCACCCCTTCTCAGTTTTCAAATGTTGTAAATTATGATGTACTAAATAAATATTAATTTCACTACCTTTCATTTCTTTTTACATTTATATTTGTCAGTAGGAGAGTTTTTAATGTTTTGACAGAGAATTTTAAAGGTCATGAAACAATTAGAGTTTTCCCCCTTGATTATTAAGTTCACCGCACAATTTCATTATGCATGATCATTTTTATAGTCCCACACCATCATGTAAAAACTTCCTATCATTTCAAAGGCCCTGAACTGTGGACTGACCAAAAAAAAAAAAAAAGAAAAGAAAAGAAAAGAAAAAAAGAATAAAGG
Organism: Ailurus styani; assembly: GCA_002007465.1. Lineage (NCBI taxonomy): Eukaryota > Metazoa > Chordata > Mammalia > Carnivora > Ailuridae > Ailurus > Ailurus styani. The sequence continues at coordinate 2,364,598 of LNAC01000058.1, forward strand.
TATGTATTTAGAGTATAGTTAGAGGTGTGGGTTGAGCACGAACTTAATATGAATATGAGCAAATAGTGTGACACTATGATAAGTCAAGTAGTGTGATTGGGATTATAGTAACAGGCCTGGAGTATTTTTTCCACTACCATCTATCTCTACTGATAATACAATTCCAACTGTTGAATGTTAGGTTCTGGATTCCACATTTGAATAAGATTTTGCAGAGAAAGAAGACTACTTTGTATTGATTATAGTTGAAGAGACTGGGGAGATAGGACGTGTGCCCAAGTAAAAAATCGCTCTTTTTTTTTTTTTAATTGTTTTATTATTTGCCCCAGGGGTACTGGTCTGTGAATCATCAGGCTTACACCTTTCACAGCACTCACCATAGCACAAACCCTACCCAATGTCCATAACCATCCACCCTATCTGTACCCTCCCACCCTCCAGTAACCCTCAGTTTGTTTTGTGAGATTAAGAATCTCTTATGGTTTGTCTCCTTCCCGATCCCATCTTGTTTCATTATTTTTCCCGCCCTGGCCCTCAAGTTCCTCATATCAGAGAGATCATATGATGGAATTGTTTTTCTCTGATTGACTTATTTCACTTAGCATAATACCCTCTAGTACCTGGGTGGCTCAGTCGTTAAGTGTCTGCCTTCAGCTCAGGTCATGATCCCCGGGGTCCTGGGATCGAGTCAGGCATCCGGCTGCCTGCTCAGTGGGAAGTCTGCTTCTCCCTCTCCCACTCCCCCTGCTTATGTTCCGTCTCCCTCTGTCTCCCTGTCAAATAAGTAAGTGAAATCTTAAAAAAAAAAAAATTGCTCTTACAGAGAAAGTGGGAGTAAATTTATCCAGTGTAACTCCAAAGGGTGAGCCAGGAAGTTAACAGGGGATGTTTCAAAGAGACATCTTCCTCTTGGTTAAAATAATTATTCTTCACTTTGAATTGCCCCAAAATGGAATCAGAGCACATGGAATCACATTGCTGTGGTGTTGAGGTTTTTCAAGGTAACTATCTGCTGGGAGGGATGTCTTTCAGAGATTTGGGCTGGAAGAAAATCCCTAAAGCCCATTTCAACTATAAAAGGGTATGATTCTAGAATGGTAGTTACTACAATCGATAATAATGGGTTATAGCTACTATACCTCTATTTGTTGTTTAGTAAGAGATACGTCGATCCTGATACTGCATGGGGTATTGGTAAGAGAAACTGCCTTTATGTCAGAAACACCAGAATTAAAATCCCTGTTCAGATAGCCACGCACCCTTGGGCAAATTATTATCTCCAAGCTTACTTTTTGTCTTTTATAAAATAGAAATAATATCTGCTAATACTTGTTTTCTGAAGATTACAAATAATATACCTACCTTGTGTTTGTAAATCTTAACTATTACTGTCTTTTAACAACACAACAAAAATAGGAGTACAAGGTAGATTTGAGGGATAGAAGAATTTTTTATAATACCAAAAATGACAACTCATTTTTTTCATATTGCCAAAATATTTATGTCTCCAGTAGATGTGAGATACGAATTTGTAATAGCTTTATGGGAATAAGAGGTGCAAAACAGAGCGGCAGAAATATGACTAGTCAAGAGAACACGTTTGGATAAGTCAAAATAAAGTTAGAATGAGTAAAACTGAAATCATCAAGTCCGAAATAGTAAGACTGAGATATTCTTAACCAAAACTACAGCAACAAAAAGACAATTGATTTTATGGTGGACCCTGTTTTCAGATTAATTATAAATCAAATAATTTTTCAGTTTGAATCCCTTGTTTTTATTTTTATTTTTATTTATTTTTATTTATTTTTAAAGATTTTATTTATTCATTTGACACAGAGAGAGAGATTACAAGTAGGCAGAGAGGCAGGCAGAGAGAGAGGAGAGAGGAGGAAGCAGGCTCCCTGCCGAGCAGAGAGCCCGATGCGGGCCTCGATCCCAGGACCCTGGGATCATGACCTGAGCCGAAGGCAGCGGCTTTAACCCACTGAGCCACCCAGGCGCCCTATTCTTATTTTTTTAATAATATAGTAGAGAATACATGGCATTTACATAGTGAGGTCACTTTTCCCATAAAATTATACATGAAATCATTTACTGAAAGTGAAATGGTAAAATCTAGAGAAAATGAATAAAATAAATTAAGTGGCCATCAGGCAGATTTGACTTGAAGTATTAACATATATACTGAAAGTATGTATAAATAACAATTGGGATTGGAAAAGGAAATTAAAATAGCAAACCTAGAAATTGCACAACTAGGCATTCCCTCCAGATAAACATCTCTGTTGTAGAGATGGATGCACCAGCTTATTAAAGCCTAACATCATTCTATGTTTCAGTAATATACTGAAATCTTCTTGCTTTGAGTTCAAGCTCACCAAAAAGTTGCCTTGTGTAGCTTTTCAACAAGTCAACATGCCATGGGAATGTGTGGTTGTAATAAATACCATGTAAAGTAATCTATTATCCATTAACATCTGGTTTTCTACATCAGCCTCTGAGCTTTATAGGGTGAGAAGGAAAAGGAACTCTCAATGTACTGACAAAATTAAGTTTTAATTTTGCAAAGATGAGGAGCAGACTCTGGATTTTGATAGAATCACCAAGGTGATATCTCACCCACGTTATTTCTTGGGAATCATCGAGATCCTCCCTTGGTCATTCTCTGACCTTGGGACTTGCTCAGTTTCTTTGAAATTTCTTAGTCATGTCAGGTTTTGTTTTGGTTTCATTTTTTTCCCATAAAATTCTATAGCTTAATTTAGGTTATAATAATTCTCAGAAGAAAAAGAAAATACAAATTTTATTTCTAAGGAGTTTAACCCAGAGAATTATAATCTATGGGTATACACAACAAATATAACTAATCACAAGATCTTTTCATAGTAGAATATAGTAAGTATGCAAATAAGTACTCTACAGTTTAATTATGTGTTAAGAAGACACTTAGTTTGAAGCAAACTGGGGTGGTCAATTGTATGATGGTTTGGGCCTAATTTATTGATAAGAAATACATTGCAGAAGGAAGATACAGAGAAGCGATTATCAGTTAGAGTGTTCATAAGAAATTCCATGTGAATTTCCAGGTATCACCCTTAAAGATTATGATTCAGGGAGTATATTACTTTTCTATTGCTGCTGTAACAAATTACCATGAATTCAGCAGTTTGCAAGAATACAAATTAATTGTCTAATAAATTGTAGATCAGAGATCTTACTCCTTACCTGGTTTTTCTGTGTAGAGTACAAGAGACTGAGATTAAATTGTGTCCCTCCTGGAATCTTATCAGGGGTGGGAGGGGGTTGGGGAAAATCCACTTTAGGCTCATTTAAGTTGTTTGCAGAACTTATTTCCATGTGTCTCTAGGACCAACTGCCTGTTTGCTGGCTATCAGCTGAGGGGTATGCTCAGAGTCTAGAAGTCACCTTCATTTCCTGGTCATTTCCTCCCTCTTCAATGGCAACAGTGGAAGTCTGAGTCCTTCTCATGCTTCTTACCACTTTGACCTCACCTTCCGCCTCAACTCTCTGGCCCCTACCTGATGAAAGCTCTTTTTTTCATGTGATTAGATTTCACCCACCTGCATAATCTCCTTATTTTAGCATCTGTAACCTTAACTAGATCTGCAAAATCTTTTTTTTGCAATATAATAGGACATGTTCATGAGTTCCGTGGACCAGGGTATGGAATTCTTTGGAGAACCATTACTCAGTGGCTCTGGTCACACTCTAAGAAATCCTGGTATAGAGGCATAAAGCTTGGGAACTAAATTTTAAACATGGTGGAAGATGTATCCATTCGTTCTTAGGTAGAAGGGAAGACTATGAAATAGGAAGAGATCACAGATGACATGGAATCAACAGGTAAAGGGTAGACACTGCATTAAGCAAAAACAGTAGTATTTCCTAAACACTTAAGAACACTTGAATTTATTTAGCATGTATTTATTTTCACCTGGTTGAGACAATTACTTTACATAGTTCCATGTATGGAAGTGATCTTCTCACTGTGGCCACATCTGTATTTAACATAGTTTGGAATTGTTTCAGAGACTATTAGGATTATTACTGTTTGCAGTATTCCCAATAGTAATTGTTTCCATTCAACAACATGATTCAATTGAGTTGACATTTATTTTTCTGTGACAGTAACGTTTTCCTTTATGAGTCAATTCCTAACCCTTTAAAATTTGTTTTTATTTTATTTTTTATTTTTAAAAGATTTTCTTTATTTATTTGACAGAGAGAGACACAGCGAGAGAGGGAACAGCAGGGGGAGTGGGAGAGGGAGAAGCAGGCTTTCCCGCTGAGCAGGGAGCCCGATGCAGGGCTTGATCCCAGGACCCTGGGATCATGACCTGAGTCGAAGGCAGACGATTAACAACCGAGCCACCCAGGCGCCCCAAAAACTTGTTTTTAAATTTACATAAAGTGTACTCTTTTTGGTGTGAAGTTATATAAATATTACAAATGCATAGAGTACTGTAACCACCATCACATTCATGATGTAGAACCATTACATTGCCCTACCCACCAAAAATACCTCATGTTTCTCCTTTGCAATTAATTTTTGCCCCTAACCCTAACTCCTGGTCACCAGTGATATGTTCCTTAACTTTATAATTCTTCCCATTCCACAATGTCATATAAATGTAATCATATAGTATGTAACTTTTCAAGTCTAGTTTCTTTCACTTAGCATTACATATTTGAGATTCATCCTGGTTGCTCATTTTTTAGTAGTTTGTTTCTGTTTATAATTCCTAACTTTTGATCGAAAATGGTTTTAAATTAGAATCTAAATAATTTTATGATTGAATTACTCATACCGTTTTTTAATTGTTGTTTTTTACCTGGTGCATTCAGGAATTGTTTTTGTCATAATGCTAAATTTCTGGGGCTTGCGGGGGTTTTTCTCTTTGTAAATTTTTTGTGTGAGTTCTATATAAGATTTACTTTGAGTTAAATGTGAACTGATAAGTGTGTTTGAGCCACCTGTGATTCTTAAAGTCTGCTTAATACAAGTGTCTAAAGTTGAACCAACAGGTGAACTTTGCACTGTTTTGAAGAGAACTGGACTCAGAGATGCGGTTACATCTCAACGGTCTAGTGTGATGGAGGCAAATGTCACAGTCCAAAAAGCAATTCAGTTGGATTTGATAACTTATATATGAATTTTCCTCATGTGATAACCTTTTGCTTGTGCTAACATTAAAATTATTTAAAATACAACAGCTGGTAGTAGGACAGAGGTAGCTGAGAAGAATGTAGGATGGCAGAAAGAAACTAGTTTAAATTTTATGCATCTGTAGGTACTTAGCAGGGTGGATAAGCCACATTCAGATAATTGAGGTTTGAGCAGATGTGAGTTTGTTCTCATTAGAATTCATGTTTCAAGCCCTACACAATACAAGTAAATAGCCATTGAGCAGGAAACTGGAAGCTTAACCTTTTCTGTCTCTTAAATACAAGTATTTCATTCATAGCTCCGTACTTAAAAAATAGACAGTTCCATAAGTCAGTTGTGCAGCTAAAAGAATCATTAATCTTTAAATAAGAGATTGTTCATTCTGCACTCTGCTGGGGATTATATAGTGCTTTTCATGTACTATACCTCAGAGTGTTTTACTCAGCAGTGAAGTTTTTTGGAGATGTGTGATGAATATGAAACTCACATAACTGCAGCAAAAGCTGATGCTATTTGTTAAGAACTATTTGTTAAATCAGAAATCTGCCACCCATGTTTGATGCTTGACACGCAAGAATCAGTGGAGAGCAAAACACATTGTTTATTTTCCAACAAGCATGAAGAGAATTTTCCAAAGAGTAGTATTTGCATAAAGAAGTTTGTCCATGATTGAAAATCTTCCAAGGATTTAAAAGGACAAGCATCAGGATTTAATGGTATAGGATAAAACTTAGGATGTTTAGCAGAGCTTACCAAAGACGCAAAGGAACTTTGGTAGGCACCAGACAGTGTGGCTGCAGGGTTGAGGATTAGTACTGTTTTTGGAGAGAGTCATGAATCTCATCAACGATACAGGGGAGAGTTCTCTGTGAAGCTTCCCTGACTCCCCCAGTGGCTTCTGTGTTCTTCCATGAGCCTTTTAAAATAATTTCTTTCCTGCCATTAGGCTGAATTAAAATTTACCTGTTTAAATATCTGTTTGCTTGCATTAGTTTGTGACTGTGTACAACTTCTGTTTGCTTGCACTAGTCTGTGGCTTCTGTGAAATCAATGCCATGCTTTACTCACCTGTACACCCCAGGTCCTAGCACAGGATAGTGGAGAGAACACCCTGATTGAGGCGTGATGTAGGAATGAGAAGCCAATATATAAAGGTCAGTGTGTCCTAGGGAACACACTAAGATGAAAACAAAGGTTAAAAAAAAAATGTTCTTAAGTGGACAAGTGCCTCCAAAAATTGTTTTTTTATCTTTAAATGATAGGTAATTAGTATTTTAAATTCGCTTAATTTTCTTGGCTGGTATGTGTTCTCTGAATTGTAAAAAAATAAATTTTTCTCTATCAGTCAGGTTTCAACAAGAGAAACAAAAACAATAGAAAATATAAATTTAAATTTAAAGATTGTTTTTGATATATATCTATCCATTTATTTAATTCAACTCTGATATTCTGAGCTATAACATTTTATAGATTTTTTTTTTTTACTACAGGTTTTGTACTTTTTTGGTTAAGCTACACATTTCTTTTCAGCTTTATTGAGGTATTCTTGACAAATAAAATTGTAACAAATTTAAGGTATACAACATGGTGACTTGATATACAATGTGAAAAGATTCCTCTCATTCAGTTATAGTGAATCCACATCTCACCTCACATACTTATCTTTTCCCCCCTTTGGTGAGAGCATTTAAGTTCTAGTCTCTTAAAATTTTCTATCATATGATAGAGTGTTATGAGTTATACTCACCACATTTTACATTCAATCATCAGACTTTACTCATCTTGAAACTGAAAGTTTGTAACCTTTTACCAGCCTCTTCCTATTTCCCCCACCCCCAGGCCCTGGAAACCGCTTTTCTCCTTTGTGTCTATGAGTTTAATAAAAGATTTCGCATGTAAGTGATATCATGCAGTATCTGTCTTTCCCTGAGTTACTTCATTTGGCGTAATGGAAGTTTCATCCATGTTGTTGCAAATGACAGGGTTTCTTTCTTTCTTTTTTTTTTTTTTAAAGATTTTATTTATTTATTTGACAGAGACAGAGAGAGAGAGAGATCACAAGTAGGCAGAGAGGCAGGCAGAGAGAGGAGGAAGCAGGCTCTCCGCCGAGTAGAGAGCCCGAGGCGGGCCTCGATCCCAGGACACCGAGATCATGACCTGAGCGGAAGGCAGAGGCTTTAACCCACTGAGCCACCCAGGTGCCCAGGGCTTCTTTTTTTTAAGGCCAAATAATACTCCTGGGATCATGACCTGAGCCGAAGGCAAATGCTTAACTGACTGAGCCACCCAGGCGCCCCGAAAGCACGTTTTCTTGACTCATTTTTCCACTGATAGGCAATTCAGTTTTGATACCGCAGCTACTGTGAATAATGCTGCAATGAACATGGGAGTACATATATCTCTTGGAAATAATGTTTTCATTTCCTTTAGACATCTACTCAGAAGTGGGATTGCTATATCATATGGTAGTTCTATTTTTAATTTCTTGAGGATCCTCTATTGTATTTTCCATAGTGACTATACCCATTTTACATCTCATCCACAACATGTAAGTGTTCCCTTTCCTCCATATCCTCATCAGCATTTATCTTTTGTCTCCTTGATAATAGTCATCCTAACAGTTTTGAGGTGGTTTTCTCATTGTGGTTTTCATTGCATTTCCCTGCTGTTGATGTTGAACATCTTGTTATATACCTGTTGGCCATTTGTATTTTCTTCTTTGGAAAAATGTCTATTTAGATCCTTTGCCTGTTTTTTAACTTGGTTATTTAGATTTTTATTTGTTTGTTTTGTTTTATCTTACTTAATTTCACTTTTGCTTTTGGGTTGTATGAATTCCTTATTTATTATAGATATTAACCCCTTATCTGATATGTAGTTTACAAATATTTTCTTCCATTCTATAGGTTGCCCTTTGATTTTGCTGATAGTTTTCTTCAGTGAGCAGAAGCTTTTTGTTTGATATAGTCCGACTTCTCTGTTTTTTCTTTTGTTGCCTTTGCTTTTGGTTTCAAATCCAAAAACTCATGCCAAGATCAATGTCAAGAAGCTTACTCCCTATTTTTTTCTTCTAAGAATTTTATAGTTTTACATGTAAATCTTTAATCCATTTTGAGTTAGTTTTTGTGTATAGTATGAGGATCAGTTTCACTTTCTTTTTTTCATATGGCTGTCCAGGTTTCCCAACACCATTTATCAAAGAGATCATCCTTTCCCCATTGTATATTCTTGCCTCTTTTGCCATAAATTAATTCACCATATATGCTTGGGTTTATATCTGGCCTCTCTATTCTATTCCTTTGATCTGAGTGTCAGTTTTCTTTTTTTAAAGATTTTATTTATCCATTTTTGAGAGAGAGAGAGAGAGATCATAGGTAGGCAGAGTGCAGGCAGAGGGAGAGGGAGAAGCAGGCTCCCCATTGAGCAGGGAGCCCGACACAGTACTTGATCCCAAGACACTGGGATCATGACCCTGAGCTGAAGGCAGACACTCAACCAACTGAGCTACCCAGGTGCCCCATGTGTCCGTTTTTATGACAATACCATACTGATTGATTACTGTAGCTTTGTAATATAGCTTGAAATCAGTTAGCATGCTGCTTCCAATTCTGTTTTTCTTTCTGAAGATTGCTTTGGGTCTTCATGATCTTTTGTGGCTCCATAAAAATTTTGGGGTGTTTGTTCCATTTCTATGAAAAGTGCCATTAGAATTTTGATAGAGATTTCATTGAATCTGTACATTGCTTTGGATAACATGGACATTTTATGTTATTAATTCTTCCAATCCAAAAGCATGGGATGTCTTTCCATTTGTCTTCAGTTTCTTTCATCAATGTTGTACAATTTCATTGTACTGGTCTTTTGCCTTGTTGGTTAAATTTATTACTACTTTATTATTTTTATGACATTGTAAATGAGATTGTTTTATTGATTTCTCCTTCTGAGACTCATTGTTAATGTAAAAAATGCAACATGTTTTTGTATCTTTATTTTATACCCTGCTCTTTTACTGAATGATCCTTTGTATTTCTTTGGTATTTCTTTCATTTCTGATTTTATTTTATTTTATTTTGTTTTGAGTTTTCTTTCTCTTTTTTTTCCTTGGTGAGTCTAGCTAAAGGTTTGTCAGTTTTGTTTACCTTTTCAAAGAATCAACTCTTAGTTTCATTGACCTTTTCTATTGTCTTTTTAGTCTCTGCTCCATTTATTTCCACTCTGATCTTCATTATTTCCTTCCATTTATTACTTTTTGATAAGGGATTTTAAAATTACTGAAAATGTTAAACTTGAGTGGAATTTTACATTATTGTCTCTAAAAAAATGTACAACTTTATAGATGATTCTAAGAACACCCTCTGGCAGGTTTGTTTTTTTTTTCTCATTTTCTTTTTGTTGTTTTTTGTTGTTGTTCTTTTTACCCTAGACTATATATTATACTCAATTTTATTATTCTTTTGGATAACATATAAAGGCATAGTATTTTGCTCTTGTCCTAAAATTAAACTTAAATACTGTCTGACACATATATTTTTAAAACCATTTTCCACAAAATGGCACTAGTTTTTATCTTTTAAATGACTGGAAAAACTAAAGGGAAAACTAGCATTGAAATGTATTTAATGTTCAGATTATTTTTGTCTAACTATTCTTCTTTCACAGACATATCTGGCATGCTGATATACCTTCTGGAGACTTAGAGAAATAAACTTTTTTTTTTGCAGTCTGAAGTTCTTTACTGAAGTGGGAAAATAAACAAATGATTATTTGGAAGCCAGCAGCTTTAAACACCACTTGTTTTTTCACAACATTGCACAAAACTATAAAGGGAGAATAGTTCTTCCTTCTTCTCCCTCTCCTGGGCATTTATCCATGGTCTCAAACATAGATAAGTCTCTGGCTTTCAGACAGATATTTGAGAAATCTTGATTACGGTGTATACCAAATATACTATCCAGGTATTCTCTTACCTGGCTGCAGCCACTTGACAACATTTGGAACAATATAAAAAGACTAATTTTAGAAACTTGAGTAATGGAGATTAACATTATAGACCCAAGTTACAGTCTATTTAAGTAACTTGATGAGTTTCTCAGCATTCTGAAGTTTTCTCTCATCCTGCTCTGACCCACATATCCCACTGCCAAAACTGAACTTTTATTAATTCTTTTACCTTATCCCTAAACAACATCAAAAATAATAAAAGCTAACAGTAATGTGGCTAATTATGGGCAGTGTAAATGTATTAGGTGCTTTGTGCATGGTGCCAGTTAGGATTAATTTAAACTACAAATAATGGGAAAGGCAAAATAACAATAACCTAAATACAGTTCTCTTTCACATAAGAGAAACCATTTAGGACTAGTAGGTTCACCACCAAGTTGTCAGGGACACGGGTTCCTTGTACTGTTCCATCAACTTCAGCATATTTCTTTTAACTCTTGGTCCAAGGAAGCTGCTTAAGCTCCAAGTATTACCACCATATTCGAACATTCTAGCCAGCAAGGAGAAGGAAGGAAGGAAAGAAATAAGAGCATAAAGGATGCACACCAACAGTTTTTAGGGAGATTTCCTAAAAGTGTACATATAGCATTTTTGCATATTAGAGATGCCTAAGAGCCTAGAAAACATATCACAGTATGTATTCCATTCATGCCTATAACTAGTTAATAACTGGGCATTTTTTACTAAGTGACTACTGGTGCAACTAGCTCCCATATGCAATAATTCCCTTGGCCTTTAGAGCAGCCCTTTACACAAAGCTTTAACCACAGCTCTCCATGGCTTTGCTATAGGCCTTGATATAGTTCCCTTGAGACTGGATCCCTGTCTCCGGATAGGAGCACGTCTTGGAACCCTAGTGTCCCCTCCCCAGGCCATGGGATGGGGCTCCTTCTATGGACTAGCAGAGTTCTTCGATGCAGATTACAGGCTGCCTCTCTGGGCCTCTGACTATTACTTACTTTCTGCCTCTGTCTTGATTGTCCTAAATCTGTCAACTTATGTGGTTTTTCAGCACAAATCTTCATCCTGACCCATCATTCTGTAACAGAGCCCTCATTACAGCATCAGCTCTGTTGGTTTCAGAATCAGTAAAAAGAAACAATGCTGACTTTGACATATATTTTAAGCTCTACAAATTTCAGTGAGTATTTTCTGTTTATCACTAGGAAACAACAGAGACATAGATATGCCAGCTACCCTTTTATACTAGATTGTGATTTTGGACAAGTTATTTGGTATCTCTATGCTTCAATTTCCTTATCTATATAATGGAGATGACTAATAATTACATCATAGGGTGGCTGTGAAGATTCACTAAGCTTATCCATATAAAATATCTCCTGACACATGGGTAGCGTTCAGTGAGGGTTAGCTAATAATAATAATAAGTATGCTTAAACAGTACTTATTATTTTTCAACTCCCTCTCTTATCTTTTAGATTGTTTTGTGGTTTTAGGCTTTCCAGTTAGTGACTGTCAAGGATATAGAAAGTTTGCTATTAGAGAGGCCTGTTGGAAAGATAATCAATAATTTTTTCATAAAATTCACAGAAATGTCTTACCCTTAATTATAAATCTCTTTTAGAGAATTGGATTGGATTTTCCATACTTTTGGGCCATCTTGAGTCTCTGGTGTCAGGGAACTCTAAAATAATTCTGATTGGCAGTGGAATAAGACTGGGACTCTAAAAAGGAGGAACTGAATTGATGCACAGATACAGTTGAGTTGCTTTATTTATTTAAGGTTTCCAGAGATAAAAAGATTTTGATGAATTATCTAAATAATAATTTGTCTTTTTTGTTCAAGGAAGGCATGGATTACATGAATATTGGATAATAAGAGGGTCTTCTTGACTTTAGGTACCTAAAAACATTTAACAGTGACACATCTAAATACTTGTTCTTTGTATCAGTCAAAACTTGGGAAGAAACAAATGAACCACCTGGAATGATCTATTCCTAGAGTTAAATAAACTTAAATGAAGGTATCCTTTGTAAAGTTGTGGGCAGGGTTATGGCTCTGAACTTAGGATGGTGATAAGGCACCACGTAATAGAAAACAGTAATAGAAATATAGTAAATAGAATGGAATAGAATAGAATAGAAATATAGCAAATAGAAAATAGTAATAGGAAAAAAAAATTCTTACACAGGAGACTTGATAGTCCATGGCAAGAGGCAGAGAGAAGAGGGTCATGGTACAGGGAATGCTGGGTAGGATTTGTGGCTGTAGGTAGAACACACTTGCTGCCAACTGCTTCATGGCTGGGAGGAATCTGATGAATACCTACCTTATCTTCTTTCTCCCTTCACTCTGATCTCTTGTGCCTCTCATTGGCTTGATCTATTTGCAGTTGCTGGGCATGGGATCCAGGTGAGGCCATTTATAGAGGTCAGCCTCCCAGGGCATGGTGTATCTCAGAGAAAAGGAGAGAGTGGTTGGAGCAGCCACAGTGCATAACTAACACACTTCTATTTGTAGCCCTCCTTCATACTCTGAACCTCTTCAGTGTCCTGAACAGGCATATTGTCCTTCAGGATATTAATGCTAGTTGTTCTGAACCTAGTGACTTTTCACAGAACTAATCTTCTCCAGGCATGAGCCATTCTCCTTTTTTATGGGGTCTTTTCTTTTTAAAGATTTTATTTATTTATTTGATGGAGAGAGACACAGCGAGAGAGGGAACACAACCAGGAGGAGTGGGAAAGGAAGAAGCAGGCTTCCCCACTGAGCAGGGAGCCTGATGCGGGGCTCGATTCCAGAAACCTGGGATCATGACCTGAGCAGAAGGCAGACACTTAATGACTGAGCCATCCAGGCGCCCCTCATGGAGTCTTGATATCAGTTCATTGTATTTGGTGTCTGAATTCCAGAACAAGCCATTGAGGAAACCAGGCCTTGGCTGCCTCATTTACAAAATCTTAGGGTTGAAACAGCTCAAAAATTTGATTTAAAAAATTCCATATAATTTCTGACCTAAACAATGTATCAGTCATGAGTTTTCTGTATTCATAAGTTGAATTTAGACAGATTTACTTCTATGTAGCTCCAAGGTAACTGAAAATTTTGGCTTTAATATAAGTAAATTGTGGGTCGCTCCTGTTGCAAAATACTAGAAAGAGAGAAGTTTAGAAAGGAAGTTTAGAAAGAAAAGGAAGTTTAGAAAGGTAAGTTTAGAAAGGAAAGGAAGAGGAATTGCTAAACAAAACAAAACAAACAAACAAACAAAAAAACCCACCAGGCATTGATGTAATGAAATCTGAAATCTTAAAAAGATAAGGCTTGGCAAACATGGGTTTTAGGATCAGAGATCACCAATTCCTCAGTTAGTCAGAAATTCCCTAAACATTTGTATATATGAGTAAACAAAAAGCATTTTCTAATTTGTGTTCTGTCTGCAGCAGCCCAAAATCTATAAATATCTAGTAACAACTAGAGATTGGGAAAATCCTAGAAAGTTCCCAAGAAATAATAAATTTCATATGGAAATTAATAGCTCTATATCTGTAATTACTCAATTATGAGATATAAATAGCATTGGTGTTTGTTGTTGTTATAGTTGATGCTATTGATTTATTTGGGGGGAGGTTTGAAAAAGTAATTACTTTTCAACATTTGCTTGGTCTTCCATACCTTTTTTTCCCATAGGAAAATATTTTTCAATGTCAAAATCTTAATTTTATTCAAGAATTTTATCCTTAGAACTGATGACAGTTGTAGTATATCTATGTCAAATGTTCTGAAAATGAATGTGTTCAGAAATTTCACAGGGCACACCAGTTAGCAAGTCAAACAAAGTCCAGTTGTATCTATCCCCAGTTGTTCTTAGATGAACTAAAACACTTTAGAGCACGATGAAATTTCCTGAGTGATTTTCATAATAGCTAAAATCTGACTTTTTTTCACTATTCAGAGAAATGCAATATACCTTACTTTTAAAAATGAGACTTTTGAAAAATTTGGTAAAAGATTTCTTCTTCATATTCTGTATAGTGTATATCAAAGGTTACTAAAGAAATAAAATTCAGAACAGCGGTTTGCAACAGGGTCAGTAAACTGTGGCCCATGGATCAAATGTGGCCTGCTGTTTTACTACGGCCCATGAGCTTACTATGGTTTTTGTATTTTTAAATGGTTTTATAATTTCAAAAGAAAGATGATACTTTACAATGTGAAAATTATTATTTTGAAACTTTTGTGTTCATAAGTAAAGTTTTATTGAAACATAGTCCTGTCCATTCATTTATGTATTGTCCATTACTATCAAAATAACAGTTTTCCAGTGGTAGAAGAGATCATGTGCATAGCAAAACCTGAAGTATTTATTATTTAGCACTTGACAAAAAAATTTTGCCTACCTCTAGTTTATATGATTCTATTAAAGTACATTTTCTTAAAGAAAAAGATGTATTTCAAGCATAATATTCTACTGTCTACACTATTTTAAAGTGTACGCTCTATGAGTGTTCCGTTTTGTTCAGTTTGTTTGGCCTCTGAAATAATAAACTACAATGGTTGAAATCTTACTAATGCAAACATTCTCTTTTAGACAATGTATGATTAGTTCAGAAATATGTCTCTGAAAGAATTATAACGTTCAGTGTGACATTTCACAGACTACTGAGATACAAGTTTCCTTTTAAGGGAAAACTGTTTTCTCCTTTTTGTTGGTACTGTGGAAGAGTAACATGCTTTGAGAGGAATTACCTTCAGTGATGAGGAACTTGAGAGAGAGTATAATCAAAATGGAAAGATCTTGAGCACTCAGGACCAAGGTTAAGCAAGCATTAGCAATTGTGGTCTACTGTAAATAAATGCTGAAGAGAGTCTAGTAAAAGGAGATAGTAAGAAGCAAAATCTGTTAAACGCCAAAGTGCTAAAGAATATTGAAAAAGGAAGATTTAAGTGTTTTATAAAGGAGAAAAAAAGGGGGGGACTCTTAGGTCTTAATACTAAAGTGGAACAGCAGTGAAAAAGACAAACTAGGTGCTGAGCTGTACACTATTGTGAGAACAGTGTGTGATAAATCAAGGCAGTGGTCATAGCTAGTATGAGGGATGAAATTTACCCAATATTTAATACAGTATCAGAATTCACCTTCAATAAAATTTTGATACGGTCACCACATACCATGGATATGACTTACTGTGTATGTTTGGATTCTTTCTTAAAGAGAGAAGAAAGTTTTTATTTTTGTGTCAAAAGCCTTAAAAACCTTAGTGAAGGCATTGTTATCTATCAGCTATCATTTTACTATCTTAGCCCCTTGATTTTAAATTTAGGTCTCATATATTTAATTTAATTTGATCATATAAATCTCATGAGTTATGAATTCAGATTTATTTTTATGTCTATAAAAGCCCTAAGAAAATGTTGTAAGCAAATCACCTAATATTTCTGTAGACTGTGTCATCAATCAAGGAATTATTACATCATAAACCATCAAAAAAATAGTCCTTAGGTCATTTTCCTAAATGATCTAAAAGAAGTGTCACCACTTGTTGCCACTTACAATCTACAGTGGGATACATTTTGGAAAGGCTTTTTTGTAAAATCAAGCAAAATACAGTTGAAATAAAAGGAAACCAGATAAGATAAATAATATACAAGGAGAGAGGAGTTATGTTTTTAATAACAAAATTATTAATAATTATATGTATTTTCTATATTATTAGGTAATCAGTTTTTGCTTTATCATAATTGAAAAAACCTGAATCAAAGTAAACATGAAAAAATTCAGCTATGAATTTGTATTGCTATAAATGAGATGAGTGAACATGGTTTTTTTGAAGAAAAAAATGTAATTGATCATTGGAGGTAAAAATATTTTAATCACTTGTAACACACATGAATATCCTTTAAATTCAACTTGATTCATTATAAAAGCCATGATTAAACATTTACCAAATACTCCATTACCTTACTATTTCTTACTATAACTTTATATTCATAATAGGAGACTGTTTACTGTGTAGCTTTGAATGTAAAGTATTGAATCTCTGTTAATGGTAAATGGTGACCATAAGAACAACTTCAAGAAACTAAAAAAAAAAAAAAAAATCTTATCCTTTGATAGATGAGGCCACACAAAGTGTCTCATATCTATCTACTTACGTAAAAGGAGAACAACTTTATTCTATTTTACCTCTAAAGATACCCAAGAACTTGATTCTGAAATGAATATTTTTTTTATTTGAATACAACTATTTACTTCTGCATATTTAGTTGAAATTTCCAAAAAGGGATTTCTATTGAACTGTTCTCTGTTTGGGGAAACTATTTTGAAATAACTCATTTCTTGAAATTAAGTGAGGGTTTTGTTTTGTTTTGTTTTGTTTTGTTTCTTCAGTTTATGGAGACGATAGGTAGAATATATTTAGTAGCTTTGAATTAATCTTCTTTATAAACAAATTTAAAAAATGATGCTATAGCTGATGTCAGAGAAATTACTGTTTGTGCTCTGATCTAGGATGTTTATGGTTTCATATCTCACGTGTTTGGGTCTTTAATCCATTTGAGTTTATTTTTGTATGTAGTGTGAAAATGTGGTCCAGTTTCATCCTTTGGCATGTAGCTGTCCAGTTTTCCTAACACCATTCATTGAAGAAACTGTTTTTTTCTCATTGTATGTTCTTCCTTCTTTGTGAAAGATTAATTGACCATAAAACTGTGGGTTTATTTCTGAGTTTTCTGTTCCATTTATCTGTCTGTTTATTTTTGTGCCAGTACCATACTATTTTGATTTCTACAGCTTTGTAATATAACTTGAAATCTGGAAGTCAGTTTTGTTTTCCTTTGTCAAGATTGCTTTGGCTATTATGGGTTTTCTGTGGTTCCACACAAATTTTGGGATTGATTGTTCTAGTTCTGTGAAAAATGTTGTTGGTATTTTCACAGGGATTGCCTTAAATGTGTAGATTGCTTTGTGTAGTGTAGACATTTAACAATATTTGTATTTCTGATCCAGGAGCAAGGAATCTCTTTCCAGTTCTTTGTGTCATCTTCAATTCTTTCATCAGTGTTTTATAATTTTCAGAGTATAGATCCTTCACCTCTTTGGTTAAGTTCTTTCCTAGGTATTTTAATATTTTTTGGTGCAATTGTAAATGGGACTGTTTTCTTAATTTCCCTTTCTGCTACTTCATTATTAGTGTATATAAATGTAACAGATTTCTATGCATTGATTTTATATCCTGAGACTTTACTAAAATCTTTTATCATTTCTAGAAGTTTTTTGATGAAGTCTTTTGGATTTTCTACATATAGTTCATGTTATCTGCAAATACTAAAAATTTTATGTCTTTGTTACCAATTTGTATACCTTTTATTTATTTTTGTTGTTTCAAGGCTGTGGCTAGGACTAACAGTACTACGTTGAATAGAAGTGGTGAGAGTGGACATCCTTATCTTTTTCCTGACCTTAGGGGAAAGGCTGTCAGTTTTTCCCCATTGAGGATGATGTTTGCTGTGGGATTTTCATAGATGGCCTTTATTATGTTGAGGTGTGTTTCCTCTAAACCTATTTTGTTGAGTGTTTTTATCATGAGTAGATGTCATACTTTATCAAATGCTTTTTCTACATCTATTGAAATGATCATATGGTTTTTATCCTTTCTCCTCTTGATGTCATGTATCACTTTGATTTGTGCATATTGAACCATTCTGGCATCCCAGGGATAATTCCTACTTAATTGTCATGAATTATTTTTTTAAACTTATTTTTGAGTTCAGTTTGTTAGTATTTTGTTGAGGATTTTTGCATATATGTTCATCAGAGATCTTGGCCTGAAGTTCTCTGTTTTTTGTGGTGTCTTTATCTGGCTTTGGTAAAGGAGTAATACTGGCTTCATAAAATGGAAAAGAATAGAATGAAATAAAATTAGAAATGATTGTCAAAGGGGAATTTGGGAAATTCACATCTGTGTGGTAGAACTTTTTAAAAAAAATTCTTAAATAATGAGTCAAAAAATAAATGAGAAGAAAACTAGAAAATGCTTTAAGAAGAATGAAACCAAAAAACACAGTATACCAAAATTTATAAGATTCATCTAAAGCAGTGATTAGAGGAAACTTTGTAGCCTTCAAATCAATAACCTAATGTTCCACTTTATGAAATTGGAAAAAGAACAAATTAAATTTGAAGCAATCAGAAGGAATGAAATGATGAGGATTAGAATGAAAATAATACCATAGAGACTAGAAAAAAGAGACAAAATCAAGAAAATTAAAATTTGGTTCTTTGGAAAGATCAACAAAATTGAAAAATCTTTAGCTAGTCTAAACAAACAAGACTCAAATTACTAAAATCAAGAATTAAATATGGGACATCACTAGCAACCTTACAAAAATAAAAAGGATTATAAAGGAAAGAACAATTGTGTGCCAACATATTAGATAACCTAGATAAAATGGACATACTTTTAGAAAAACAGAACTTCCCAAACCAATGTAAGAAGAAGTAGAAACTCTGAATAGACATCTAACAAATAAAGAAATTGAATTACCAAAAGGAAACCAAACAAAAACAAATAAACAGGGGTGCCTAGGTGGCTCAGTCAGTTAAGCAATGGAATCTTGATTTCAACTCAGATCATGATCTCAGAGTCATGAGATAATACTCTGCATGGGGCTCCACACTCAGTGTGGGGTCTGCTGAAGTTTCTTTCCCTCTCCTTTTTCCACTCTCTACTTACCCCCAAACCCCCGCTCATGTATACTCACGTTCATGCGCTCTTTCTCAAATAAATAAATCTTTAAAACCAACAAACTTCCCATAAAGAAAATGGCAGGCTTAGATATTTTCACTGGTAAATTTTACCAAACATGTAAAGGATTAACATCAATCTTTCACAAACTCTTCCAAAAGAGAAAAGAAGAGGGAAGACTTCCCAAGTCATTCTATGAGGCTGTTAACCGGATTTAAAAAAATAACAAAAGGCATCACAATTAAAGAAAATTACAAAACAGTTTTCCTTATGAATATAAACACAAGAAATCTCAACAAATACTACAATATATAAAATATACTGTATACCATGACAAAGGGAAATTTATCCCAAGAATGCAAGTTTGATTTAACCCAGGGAAATCAAGCAAAGCAATGCAATACTTTACATTAGTAAAAAACAAAAACAATAGATGCAGCACTGCACAAAATCCAACAAATTTTAATGTTATAACTGTCAGCAAACAAAGATAAAAGGGAACTTCTTCAATTTAATAAAGGTCATCTATGAATCACTCACAGAACATCACACTTATTGGTGAAAGACTGTGATTTCCTCTTAAATCAAGAACAGGACAAGTATGTATGCTTGCACCATTTCTATTATACATTTATATTATCTATTTTTTAAAAAGATTTTATTTATTTTTTTGAAAGAGAGAGACACAGCAAGAGAGGGAACACAAGCAGGGGGAGTGGGAGAGGGAGAACAGGCTTCCCATGGAGTAGGGCGCGCAATGCAGGGCTCAAAGCCAGGACCCTGGGATCATGACCTGAGCCGAAGGCGGATGCTTAACTGTCTGAGCCACCCAGGGGCCCCTGAGATTCTAGCCTAAAAATCAGGCAAAAAAGAAATAAAAGGCATCTAGTTTGGAAAGAAAAGAAGTAAAGGTTCTTCTATTTGCAGATGACATAAACTGGTATATTGAAAATCCTAAGGAATCCACAACACTAACAAAACAATTAGAAGTGATAAATAAGTTCCAGCAAGGTTGTAGGTATAAACCAATATACAAAAAATTTAATTTCTGTATACAAGCAATGAGCAATCCCAACAGTAAGTTAAGAAAACAATTCCATTTATAAAAGCATCAAAAAGAATAAAGTACTTAGGAATAAATTTAACCAAGAGTTACAAGATTCATACAATGAAAAATAATACTGAAAAAAATTAAGGAAAACAACAAATCCAAAAACATCCTATGTGCATGGATTAGAAGACTTAATATTGATACGTACGCAATACCCTCCTCAAATAATCTATAGATTTAATGCAATCCCTATCAGGATCTCAACAGTCTTTTATGTAGAAATGGAAAAATCCGATCTTAAAATGAATGTGTAATCTCAAGGGACCCCTAATAACCTAAAGAGTCTTAAAACAGAACAAAGTAACAGAGCTTACACTTCCTGACCTCAAAACTTATTTTTTTTTAAAGATTTTATTTATTTATTTGACACAAAGAGAGAGATTACAAGTAGGCAGAGAGGCAAGCAGAGAGACAGGGAGAGGAGGAAGCAGGCTCCCCGCTGAGCAGAGAGCCCGATGCGGGCCTCGATCCCAGGACGCTGAGATCATGACCTGAGCTGAAGGCAGAGGCTTTAACCCACTGAGCCACCCAGGCGCCCCTGACCTCAAAACTTATGATAAAGGTATACTAATTAAAGTAGTGTGCTAATGGCTTAAGGATGGATGTATAGACCAATGGAAAATAACCTGGAGTCCAGAAATGACCCCCACATTTGTGGTCAGTTGGTTTTTAAAAGGGTGCCAGGATAGTTCAATAGAGGAAATAATAAACTTTTCAACAAATGGTGCTGGGACAAATACTTATTCAAATGTAAAAGAATTAAGTTGTATCCCTTCCTAAAGCCATTAAAGAACATTATCAAGAAAGTGAAAATAAGGGCGCCTGGGTGGCTCAGTGGGTTAAAGCCTCTGCCTTCGGCTCAGGTCATGATCTCAGGGTCCTGGGATGGAGATCCGCATCGGGAGCCTGCTTCTCCCTACTCTCTCTGCCTGCCTCGCTGCCTGCTTGTGATCTCTCTCTGTCAAATAAATACACAAAATCTTAAAAAAAAAAAAACAAAAAAAACTCTAATATGAGCTACACCGTAATAATTTTCCCTTCTGGGCATTGGGGGTAAAAGTGGCCAGCACCCTGAAACAGCACCCTGAAAGACTATTTCGCACATACTTGTTTATTGCATAATGAGTGTGCCTACTTTTTAACAGGCTATATACAGTATAACTTTTAATTAAGATAGGCTATTGATAATTTTTCTTTTATATATGAGTACCACATTTGCAACAGGTATTTCCCTTCCTAAGTTTTTTTCCCAATTGCTCAAGTATTAACTGAGCAACGACTATGACAATGCATGTGCTAATGATGTTATAATGATAAGCAAAAACAGATATGGTTCATATAGTTTGGTAGGAAAGACAGGTAGTAATTGAATACTGAAATAATTAAAAGTATACATAAAAACTGCAGAGTGAGCAAATGAAATCACTTAAGAGAATTTATAACAAAAGAGCCTGATGGTCTTGTACATCTTGGATTCTTCTCCTAGGAAATGCCCTTTGAGCTGATATTAGCAAGATAAATAGAAGTTAATTAGATGAGATGAGGATAAAGTAGGGGTAAGAGAAACAATCCAGAGGTAGGGGCGCCTAGGTGGCTCAGTTGGCTAAGCGACCAATTCTTGATTTTGGCTCAGGTTGTGATCACAGGGATCATGGCTCAGCATAGAGTCTGCTTGGAATCTCCCTCTCCTTTTGCTCCTCTGCCCACAAAATAAGTAAATAAATCTTTAAAAGAAAAAGAAAAAAAGAGTGTCCAGGGTAAACAAACAACAAAAAAAGTGTCCAGGGCTGTTTTCTCCATCCTAAGACTAGAAGAAGATTGATATGTGAGAATGCCCTTGTGTACACTATTGAAAAGGAGCATGCAAGGCAAGTTTAGAGGGTAGGCGGGAGCCCCATTTGTGAGGCTGGGTTAAGGATTTAACTTTTTGTCCTAAGAACAAAGGGAAGACATATACAAGTTTCATGTCTGGAACAGGGGAAAGGACAGGATCAGATATGATTTTGAAAATTTCTTTGGCCCCTATGGACATGGATTGTGGTGGACAGTGAGTGAATATGGAAAAATTCACTGGGAAGTTACTGCAGAGACCAAATAGAAGATCTTAGACCTTGGACTGGAGTTATAAAACAATGAGAGGAGTCAACAGATTTGAGAGATACTTGGGAGAAAATCAGAAGAACTGTTGATGGGTTAGATACTGAGTAACTGAAGAGTAGTTGTAAGAGAAGACTCCATAGTCCTTTGTTCTTGTCTTATGTAGTAGTTGTGTTTGTACTATATTTTTCAACTCTTTACTTTCCTTGCCCATAAGATGTAAGGTCCTTGAAGGCTGGTACACTCTTATTTATCTTTTTTATGCGCTGAGGCATATTGCACATAGGAGACATTCTATACGTGTTTGATGATATACTGGATTGAATTGGAAACAAAAAGCCTTCAAAAAAACTTTGAGAACCATTATTCTCTATGACCAATAATTTAGCTGTTTCTAGTAGATATTATTATAGGTCTGAATAGGACTAAGCAATTATTTATTTTACCTGATTGTTTGGCAGCTACTGAGGACAGCAATTGGATGAACAGAATATACATAATTTATTGACCCTTTTTCAAAGACACAGGGAACTGCCCAGAATACTTCAACTAAGTTTAGCCTTATTTCTCCCTGGAGACACATTTTGTCATTGATCATGTATTTTGGATTGTTGAAAATTAATACTGAACTTATTTTATGATATCTGTTTAAATTTGGAATGTATAAAACTATTAATTCAGCATATGCATCTAAACATATGTTTCTTGCAATAAAAATGAACATTAAGGAAGAGTCACAGTGCCCATTTGGAGTGGTCAAATAGGTTAAGTAATTATGAGAGAAATAAAAGTTCAATCTACAGCAAACATTAAATTGCAAAAAGATGAACTCTGTTGACAGATTATTACTGCTGACAATCTCCTGCCCTCTTCTCCTTTCAACACATAATTATACAAGTTCCTTACTATTTTTTAAGGGAAGGGTGAAGACTTTAGGTGCCAATAATATATTGTGAATTTTTTTTAACCTAGGGGATTGCCCATTTTTTTTTCTCTTAGAAAATATCCAATTGTCTGTTATTCTGCAATACAGATCATGGCATTAGATAGAAATAAAGCAAATTCATAGTCAAGAAGCACTTCCATGTCTCATAGTTTCACTGTGCCACTAGAATGATTTTTAAGGCTTATTCAGATCATTTGCATCTATGGCAATTCTATGATAATCAGATTTTCTAGTTTCATATCTAGATTTATCAGTGCTTCAATTATTTGTTTCTTTTCAGGGTAAGTTTCCCTTTTAAATAAAAAAGAAAAATATTAAAAATGGGTATTGCCACTTACGATACTACTACATCCATCAGTAAGGCATTAAAGCACCATTTTCTTTTGTCTTCTTTGGAGAAGTAAAATAAAACATTGTTTTTGAGGGATGCCTGGGTGGCTCAGTTGGATAAGCAGCTACCTTCAGCTCCGGTCAAAATCCCAGGGTCCTAGGATCGAGTCCCACATTGGGCCCCTTGCTTGGCAGGGAGCCTGCTTCTCCCTCTGCCTCTGCCTGCCTCTCTGCCTACTTGTGCTATCTCTCTCTCTAACAAATAAATAAACAAATCTTAAAAAAAAATTGTTTTTGAAAGCCCTTGTTCATGAGTTCCTCTTCCCTTGGAGAATATGTGTATTGTAATTAGACCAGGAATCTTTAAAATTGACATAGAACATTTATTTATCTATTACTTTATGACATTGTTTTGCCAAAAAATTGTATATGAATATGTCAGGGACAACGTTATTAATGTACATTTAGAATTAAACCAATTAATACTGTAATTATCACAGCATTCTCCTACTTCCCCCAGCATGTAGCTGCTTACTGTGTTGGCATTTCGATGTATCTTTGTTATATATAATCAGATAGTATTTTGGACATAGGGAATAGTTAAGAAGTGAGAGATGCTAAGTGATTCAAGCAGCTGAGAGATGAAGAAGTGGGTGGGGGGAAGGGCTGAATTTGGAACAAATGGGAATTGAGACTGAGAAAAATGATTCAGGGTATAGCTGCTATGTTAAGAAAATCAGGGACAGGGAGAAAAGAATTCTCAAGATACTTGCTATGCATTAAAATGCATTTATCTGTGAGGGATTAAGTAAAGAATTGGAGTATTTTAATTACTTTTTCCTTTCATGAACTGTGATTCTTTGAATTTAACACGTCACTGAACTTGGACCACTTGGGGCCCTTAGATTTATTCAGATCACACACATGCACACAATCACACACATGAACATTCACATTCATGTGTACACACACTCACATATACATGGGCTTATATGCCTACTTAGTTCTTGA
This sequence comes from Ailurus styani, assembly GCA_002007465.1. Lineage (NCBI taxonomy): Eukaryota > Metazoa > Chordata > Mammalia > Carnivora > Ailuridae > Ailurus > Ailurus styani. The sequence goes on from LNAC01000058.1 coordinate 2,388,991, forward strand.
TAAATAAAATTCAAAATATTGTGGGTTTGGATGTTTTTCCTTAGCACACAGCAGTTACAGTATGAAAATGGATTTCATCAGCCTCTACTTTACAAGATACATAAGCACAGATCAGATCTACCAAGATGGCCTCTTTTATTGTGTCAGTAGCATCCACTGTTTCATGAGTTAAAATAAAGGCCAGTGGACTCAGGATGATGCCATGTGATTTTTACAGAATGATGTAGAGAAAACTTTGTGGGCCAAGACTAGACTTTGTGTTTCTCAGACTCTCTCTAGGCATGCCAACTTTATAACGGATTTTAGCAGTGTCTGTTGTGTAAATATACTTCTGGTAGATATGAAACCTTTCATTCCTTAGTTTCTTTTTTTTTTAAATTATGTTAGTCACCATACAGTACATCATTAGATTTTGATGTAGTGTTCCATGATTCATTGTTGCATATAACACCCAGTGCTCTATGCAGTACGTGCCTTCTTTAATACCCATCACTGGGCTTCCCGCCCCGCCCCCCACACCAAAACCCTCAGTTTGATTCCGGGGGTCCATAGTCTCTCCTGGTTCATCTCCCCCTCTACTATCCCCCCCTTCATTTTCCCTTTCTTTCTCCTAATGTCCTCCATGGTATTACTTATGTTCCACAAGTAAGTTAGACTATATGATAATTGTCTTTCTCTGTTTGACTTATTTCACTTACCATAATCTCCTCCAGTTCCATCCATCTTGATGAAAATATTGGGTATTCATCCTTTCTGATAGCTGAGTAATATTCCATTGTATATATGGACATTTTCTTTATCATTTGTCTGTTGAAGGGCATCTTGGCTCCTTCCACAGTTTGGCTATTGCGAACATTGCTGCTATGAACACTGAGGTGCATATGGCCCTTCTTTTCACTACATCTGTATCTTTGGGGTAAGTACCCAGTAGTGCACTTGCTGGGTCATAGAGTAGCTCTATTTTTAACTTTTTGAGGAAGCTCCACACTGTTTTCCAAAGTGGCTGTACCAACTTGCACTCCCACCAACAATGTAAGAGGGTTCCCCTTTCTCCACAACCTCTCCCTCATTTGTTGTTTCTTGCCTTGTCTATTTTTGCCATTCTAACTGGTGTAAGGTGGTATCTCAGTGTGGTTTTGATTTGAATTTCCCTGATGGCTAATGATTTGAACATTTTTTTCATGGGTCTATTAGCCATTTATATGTCTTCGTTGGAGAAGTGTCTGTTCATGTCTTCTACCATTTTTTGACTTATTTGTTTTTTGGGTGTTGAGTTTGAGAGTTTCTTTATAGATCTTGGATACTAGCCCTTTATCTGTAGTGTCATTTGCAAATATCTTCTTTCATTCTGTGGGTTGTCTCTTTGTTTTGTTGACTGTTTCCTTTGCCGTGCAGAAGCTTTTTATCTTGATGAAGTCCCAGAAGTTCATTTTCCCTTTTGTTTCCCTTGCCTTTGGAGACATGTTTTGAAAGAAGTTGCTGTGGCCGATGTCGAAGAGGTTACTGCCTATGTTCTCCTCTAGGATTTTGATGGATTCCTGTCTCACAATGAGGTCTTATATCCGTTTAGAGTTTATCTTTGTGTATGGTGTAAGAGAATGGTTGAGTTTCATTCTTCTGTGTATAGCTGTCCAATTTTTCCAGTACCATTTTTTGAAGACACTGTCTTTTTTTTGGGATATTTTTTTCTATTTTGTCAAAGATTAGTTGACCAGAGAGTTGAGGGTCCATATCTAGGCTCTCTGTTCTGTTCCATTGATCTATGTGTCTCTTTTGGTGCCAATACCATGCTGTCTTGGTGATCACAGCTTTGTAATATAGCTTGAAATCAGGCAATGTGTTGCCCCCAGCTTTGTTTTTCTTTTTCAACATTTATTTGGCAATTTGGAGTCTTTTCTGGTCCCATACAAGTTTTAAGATTGTTTGTTCCAGCACTTTGAAAAATGCCATTGGTATTTTGATTGGGATGGTGTTGAAAGTATAGATTTCTCTGGGCAGCATAGACATTTTAACAATGTTTATTTTTCTGATCCATGAGCATGGAATGTTTTTGCATCTTTTTGTGTCTTCAATTCCCTTCATAAGTGGTCTGTAGTTTCTAGAGTACAGATCCTTTACCTTTTGGTCAGGTTTATTCCAAGCTATCTTAAGGTTTTTGGTGTTATTGTGAATAGAATCGATTCCCTCATTTCTCTTTCTCAGTTACATTGTTAGTGGATAGGAGAGCAACTGATTTCTGTGCATTGATTTTTTTGTTGTCATTTTTTTTGTTTTTTTGTTTTCCCAAGAAGTTTATTTGGGCAGACCTGGAGACATGGAGGCTCTGCATCTAAAAGAAAGTGTTGGGCCTCTTGGTGGTGAAGTGTGGCTTGTGCTGGTGACGCAGGACCCGGTGGAGCAGTGGGAACTTGATCTTGGAGTCGTGGAACTGCTTGACTGCTGGTCGGGTGCACTTGCTGGCTGCAATCTCCTCCACCTTCATGATCTGGATCTAGGGGGCCCGAGCACTGTGTCAGGCGCCCGTGTCTTGGTAGCACTGGGTGACAGCGCCCACAGTGGCCAGGTCCCGGTACTCCCGGTACATGTTGTGGGTGCCGCTTCTCGAGTCATAGCGCAGCCAGATGCCAAAGTTCTTCACTCGCAAGGGGGATTTCTCGAACACCTGTCCACAGTAGACAATTTCTCCCGAGGACTTCATCTTTTTCAGCTGAGACACAAAGTACGAGAAGCGTGACTTGGCAACAACATGATTAGGTGCAAAGATTCGCATGTGATACAGGGGCAGAGTGTGACATTTTGGGGTGGGCAGGCAGCGCCCCACCACCTTGTACTCTCGCAGCGTGCCCGAGGCCTTCATGGCAAACTCCCCGCTCTCGCCACCGCACGAGAAAGGAGTGTGCATTGATTTTGTATCCTGCCACATTACTGAATTGCTATATGAGTTCTATTAATTTGGGGGTGGAGTCTTGGGTTTTCCACATAAAGTATCATGTCATCTATGAAGAGAGAGATTTGACTTCTTTGCCAATTTGAATACTTTTTATTTCTTTTTGTTTTCTGATTGCTGTTGCTAAATATCCAGTACTATGTTGAACAATAGTGGCGAGAGTGGTCATCCTTGTCGTGTTCCTGATCTTAAGGGAAATGTTCTCAGCTTTTTCCCATTGAGAATGATATTCACTGTGGGATTTTCATAGATGGTTTCTATGAAATTGAGGAATGTTTCCTCTATCCATATACTCTGAAGAGTTTTAATTAGGAAAGGATGTTGTATTTTGTCAAATGCTTTTTCTGCATCAATTGAGAGGACCATGTGATTCTTGTCTCTTTTCTTATTTATGTATTCTATCACTTTGATTGATTTGCAAATGTTGAACCACCCTTGCATCCCAGGGATAAATCCCAGCTGGTCATGATGTATAATCCTTTTAATGTACTGTTGGATCCTATTAGCTAGGATCTTGTTGAGAATTTTGGCATCCATATTCCTCAGGGGTGTTTGTCTGTAATTCTTTTTGATGGGGTCTTTGCCTAGATTTGGGATCAAGGTAATGCTGGCCTTACAGAATGAGTTTGGAAGTTTTCCTTCTGTTTCTATTTTTTTAAATACCTTCAGGGGACTAGGTATTATTTCTTCTTTGACTGTTTGGTAGAATTCCCCAGGGAATCCACCAGGCCCTGAACTCTTGTTTTTTAGGATGTTTTTAATCTCTGCTTCAATCTCATTACTGGTTATTGGTCTAAAGTTTGTCAATTTCTTCCTGTTTCTGTCTTGGTAGTTTATAGGTTTTGAGGAAGGTATCATTTCTTCCAGGTTGCTTAATTTATTGGCATATGGTTATTGATAATAATTTCTAATAATTGTTTCTATTTCCTTGGTGTTAGTCATGATCTCTCCCCTTTCATTCATAATTTTATTAATTTGGGTCCTTTCTCTTTTCTTTTGGATAAGTCTGGCCAGTGGTTTATCGATCTTACTAATTCTTTCAAAGAACCAGCTTCTAGTTTTGTTTTGCTCTACTGAGCAACAGTAGTTGCTTTACTATGTTTCTGGTTTCTAATTCATTGATCTCTGCCCTAATCTTAATTATTTCTCTTGTAATGCATGGCTTGGGCTTTATTTGTTGTTCTCTCTCCAGTTCTTTAAGGTGTAAGGTTAATTTCTGTATTTGGGATTTTTTTTTTTTTTGAGTGAGGCTTGGATGGCTATGTATTTCCCCTTTGGGACTGCCTTTGCAATATCCCATAGGTTTTGGACCAATGTGTTTTCATTCTCATTGGTTTCCATGAATTGTTTAAGTTCTTTGATTTCCTGATTGACCCAAACATTCTTAAGCAGGATGGTCTTTAGTTTCCAAGTGCTTGAATTTCTTCCAAATTTTTCTTGTGATTGAGTTCCAGTTTCAAAGCATTATGGTCTGAGAATATGCAGGGAATAATCTCAACCTTTTGGTATAGGTTGAGACCTGATTTGTGATCCAGTATGTGGTCTATTCTGGAGAAAGTTCCATGTGCGTTCAAGAAGAATGATTATTCTGTTGTTTTAGGGTGGAATATTCTGTATATATCTATGAGGTCCATCTGGTCCAGTGCATCATTCAAAGCTCTTGTTTCTTTGTTGATTTTCTGCTTAGATAATCTGTCTATTGCTGAGTGTGGAGTGTTGAGGTCTTCTACTATTAGCATATTATTATCATTATGTCTCTTTATTTTGGTTAACAGTTGGCTTATGTAGCTGGATGCTCCCATGTTGTGGGCATAGATATTTACAAGTGTTAAATCCTCTTGTTGGATAGACCCTTTAAGCATGATATAGTGTCCTTCTCTATCTCTAACTACAGTCTTTAGCTTAAAATCTAATTTGTCTGATATCGGAATTGCTACCCCAGCTTTCTTTTGAAGTACATTGGCATGAAGAATTGTTCTCCATCCCTTCACTTGCAGTCTGGATGTATCATTAGGTTCAAAATGAGTCTCCTGTAGATAGCATATGAATAGGTCATGTCTTTTTATCCATTCTGCAACCCTGTGCCATTTCATGGGAACATTTAGGCCATTCATGTTGAGAGTGATTATTGAAAGATGTGATTTTATTATCATCATGTTGCCCGTGAAGTCCTTGTTTCTATAGATTGTCTCTGTAAATTTCTATTCTATATCACTCTTGGGGTCTTTCTCCTCTTATAGAACGCCCCTTAATATTTCTTGCAAGGCCAGCTTGGTGATCACATATTCTTTCAATTTCTGCTGGTCTTGGAAGCTCCTTGTCTCTCCCTCCATTCTGAATGACAGCCTTGATGGACAAAGTATCCTTGGCTGCATGTTCTTCTCATTTAGTACCCTGAATATGTCTTTTTTTTTTTTTNTTTATTTATTTGACACAGAGAGAGAGATTACAAGTAGGCAGAGAGGCAGGCAGAGAGACAGGGAGAGGAGGAAGCAGGCTCCCTGCTGAGCAGAGAGCCCGATGCGGGCTTCGATCCCAGGATGCTGAGATCATGACCTGGGCCGAAAGCAGAGGCTTTAACCCACTGAGCCACCCAGGCGCCCAAGTACCCTGAATATGTCTTGCCAGCCCTTTCTGGCTTGCCACATCTCTGTGGACAGGTCTGACGTTATTCTAATGTTCCATCCTTTGCATGTGAGAAATCTCTTCCTTCTTGCCACTTTCAACATCGTTTCCTTGGATCTAAGATTTGCAAATTGTACTGTGATACGTTGTGGCATCGGTCTGTTCTCTTTGATCTTGGGAGGAGTCCTCTCTGCCCCTTGGACAAGAGTGCTTGCTTCCTTCCCCATATTAGGGAATTTCTCAGCTACAATTTACTCAAATATATCTTCTAGACCTCTCTCTTTCTCTCTCCACCCCCTCAGGGATCCCAATAATTCTGATATTGGAATGTTTCCTTCTGTCACTAATCTTTCTCAGTTTGATTCCTTGGGTTTTAATTTGTTTCTCCCATGCCACCTCGATTTCCATCTTTTCTGTCATCTTATCCTCCATCTCACTAATTCATTATTCTGCCTCATTTACCCTGGCAGTCATTGTATCCAGCTTAGACTGCATTTCATTCATCGTATTTTTAAGTTTGGGCTGATTAGATCTCATTTCTGCCCTTAGAGATTCCATATTGTAGTTAATATTTTTCTCAAGCCTAGATATCACCTTGATAATTGTTACTCTGAAGTCAATTTCTGACATCTTGGTTATATCCATATCCAGTAGTTCTGTGGCAGAGGCCACATTCACTGGTTCTTTCCTTTGTTGGAGGTTCCTCCTCTTAGTCATTCTTTTGAGGGATGGTTGAGGGATGTACAGAGTCCAAATTATTGACCACAACTGAAGCAAGATGAGACTGTTTTATAGGGACTTTAGGGTTGTTGGCTTCTTGTTCTTCCAGCCTGTCTTCTAGGGGAGGGGCCTGCCACACCGTTACTCAGGCAACCACATTTGGGAAGAGTTGCCCTGCCTGCTGTGGGGCAGGGGGTAGGCTCAGTGGGCTTTTGTTCTCTGGCGATTTTCCCTGGTGGCTTTCCACAACTCATCAGAGAGTCAGAGCAGAAGTGACTGCATCCAGACCTCTTTCTCAGAACAGAGATATCTCAGTCTGATCTTCCCTGAGCTCTCCAGGCCACACTATCTCCATTTCTGTCTGTGCTGCTAAAAACCATAGTGTCCTAGGATATGTGCTTCACAGCAGCACTCCCAGCCCTCACTTCCAGGTCCGGGCTTGTCTCTGCCCTCTGTGCTTCTAAAACTGCAAGCCACCCTCGCTTCACATGCATGCCCCCGAAGCTCCAGGTTTCAGTCTGGGGGGCTACCCTAAAGTCTTTTCCCCACCACTACTGGTTTATGAGTCTATGCCCAGTCCCCAGCATGGGAGGCTTTTGTGCTCCTGTGTTATTTCACCTTCCTGGCTCAAGTGCTTTTGACAACTCCTTCCCCTTCCATTTATCTTCCATTATCTGTCACAGAATCATGGCTCCCAGCTTCATACCTTGAGAAGAACCACTGGAGATATTCTCTTTGTGGAGATCCATATTTATCTTCTTACATCTCAGGCTGATTTCATGGGTAACAGGAACCAGAGTAACAGAACAGTCTTAATTAGGGTAGCATCACCACTCCTGCCTTTGGTGCTAAAACAAATGAATTCTCTACTTCATTTCATCCTTGCATAACTCAAGATCCAAATCCCCAGGATCAAGGATATTATTAGCCTAATTGATGCCATTTTCCAGGCCCTGTCAGTTTAAGAAAAGTAAGGAATCTGAGAGTTTTCCACTTTGGGAGTGGGATAAGGTAGCTGGGAATTACCTTAACAATAAGATTTTAAGCAATGGAAATAATTTTCCAAGAAAAAAATCAGAGTGGAAGGAGTAGCTATTGGACATTGCCCTAAATAGCATACGCTCTTCACAATATTTTATCTTGAAAATAAAAATAGGGGCATCTGAATGGTTCAGTTGGTTAAGCAATTGCCTTCAGCTCAGGTCATGATCCTGGAGTCCCAGGATCGAGTCCCACATCAGGCTACCTGCTCAGCAGGGAGTCTTCTCCCTCTGACCCTCTCCCCTCTCATGCTCTCTCTCATTTTCTCTCTCTCAAATAAATAAATAAAATATATTAAAAAATGCAATCCTTTAAAAAAATAGAAAATAAAAGTTGACCCCCAATGAGAAAAAAAAAAACAAAACTACAACTTATTGGACATCTATAGTATGTCAAGGGCTGTTAGTTGCTCAAGGGGTCAAAAAGAAGAATTACATTGTGCTTATCTTCTAAAAAGAAACGTAAGTTTGAAAGTCTACAATAACAGAATATAGAAATTCTCTCCACTTCTATAAGAAAACAGGATATGCATTATAACATCATTTATCAGTATCTGTCTATTTATCTCAGGAGATCCACTGCTTCCTCTTCTGTAATCCATCTCTGAATTTGGAATATAAATTCTCAGTGTGTCATCGTTGATAATGATATCTCAGAAGAGCCCTGCTAAGCCCCATCAATTGTAACTCTTGATTTGGAAAGAAAATCATGTTTATGGAAGCCATATAAGACAATTGATAGAATTGTAGTTTCACTAACATCATTTCAAAATAGCCCTAAAATATTTTCACCATCTGCTATGATACAGAGACCATGAGGTATTCTCCAAGAAGATCAGGTAAATTTGACCTTGAGAACCCTAGTCCATCTGCTCTGAATTAAAACTAAACTAGTTAGTACCTGGGTACTTGGTTCAGAGCCATTATTTCTCTAAGATGAAATTGAAAGATTGATGTGATTTGAGGTGACTTTTTCATTGGGTTTGGTGCAATATAAAATTAAGAATGTAATTGCCAGTAGATTGAAAATAAGAGTTTGAGTATGAAATGAATCTCCACATTTTTGTTTGTCTTTTGTCCTTGTAACTGTAACATAATTATGAAATCCATGTGGCTAAATAAAACCTTTTACCAATTAGTATATATTTGTTATGAGAATTGATTGAAATGACTCTGAAAGAAGGTTTTTTTTCTTTTTAAAAAAAATTTTATTGAGGTGTAATTGACACATCACATTATATTTCAGATATAGAACATAATGACTTGATATTTGTATATATTGAGAAACGATTACCAAAGTAACTATAGTTAACTTCTGTCACCATAAATAGTTACAAATTTTTTTCTTGTAATGAGGACTTTTAAAATGTATTTTCTTGGGCGCCTGAGTGGCTCAGTGGGTTAAAGCCTCTGCTTTCGGCTCAGGTCATGATCTCAGGGTCCTGGGATCGAGGCCCGCATCGGGCTCCCTGCTCAGCGGGGAGCCTGCTTCCCCCTCTCTCTCTCTGCTTGCCTCTCTGCCTCCTTGTGATCTCTCTCCCTCTGTGAAATAAATAAATTAAAATCTTTAAAAAAAAATGTATTTTCTTAGCAACTTTAAAATATGTAATATAGTATTACTAATCAAAATCATCATGTTGTACATTACATCCCTCCCCATGATGAATTTATTTTATAGCCGGAAGTTTGTATGTTTTATTCCCCTTACCCATTTCTCTCACCCCCTACCTCTGGCAACTACCAATCTATTCTAAGCCTATGAGTCTGTTTATTTTAGATTCCATATATGAGTGAGATCATATGATATTTGTCTTTGTCTGACTTATTTCACTTAGCATAATGCAGAAGGTTTATTTTTAAGTGTCATATTATTTGAGTCTCTAAAACTGCCCCAGTAGTTACATTTTCAAAAATAGAAAGCTTCTAACAATTTATATGGCTTCATTTTTAATTTATCCCCTTCTGTTTTAGAAATAGTTGTTTTTCCCTGAAACTCTTTAATGTTAGAATGTATGGAAGCAAAATTTCGGTTGTATAATTATGTTCACTGTTATCACATTACTTTTCTAACTCAGAGGAATGTCATATAACTCTGGTTCTCAGGTCAGAGTTGAGACAGACCCTGTTGCCTATCCTTACTTGCTCATGGAGTGGGCTGAGATCCTTTGTTCTCATGTTTACTTTAAGCTCTTGTGGTAATTCCATTCCTCTTTTTAAGTGATAAATCTTGTAATGTACATGTGATCCAGTTCTGGTCAATGACCACACAATGGGAAGTCTTCTTGGCAGCTTCTAAAAAAGACATCTTTACTGGATAAAAAGAGAGAGGCTTCAGAATGGAAGGTTCTATTTTCTGCCCTTTTATTCCTTCCGCGATCGTGGTTGTGGGCGGACTTGATATCTGAAGCTGAAGGAGCCATCTTATGACCATAAGGTAAAAACCTATAGAAAAAAAAAGTGAGAATAAGGAACATAAAGATAGAAAGAACTCGAGTTCCTAATGATATGCTTGAACTACTGTCACAAACCCTGGAACTGCCAACCTCCAGAGTTCTTGTTATATGAGATGATCAAATATCTCCATTGATCAAACCACAGTGAGTTGAGTTTTTTTTGTGTTGTAGCTGGATCATCCTAATAGATATGGATCCTAAATATCAATTGAATCATAACACAAGTGGCTTTAAGATTTCATGTTTGACTTTCCTTTCTGCATGTTTGACCTTGTGATAATGCATGTCATTATACCATTATATTAGTTTTCACATACTTAATTCAGCTTTTCATATTTTAGTTGACAAATATTTCTAGTGCCTCTATCATGGTGTTTCCTTTAAGCTAACAGTTTAAGCAGTGTAAGCATCTTTACACATTATACTTATATAATTATTTGAATGTTTTATTATGTTTTCCCTCATTTAAAAAATGAATAGAAAGCAGAAAAATGAAAGCATGAGAAATAACTTGGAATATAAATGTTGATTGCATAAGCTTAACATAATTGAGGTAAACATGAAATAAGTAGGTGCACCAAAGTAAATGTGCTTTTTACCTTAATCTGATGTCTGTTGGACTAAATCTAGTTTACTGAATATTCAATTATGAAGTAGAAATAAACAGAAGGTCATATATATTATGAAGCATTGACTTGTTCAAAGGGAGTGTTGAAAGTTAAGGAGTAGGTACTTTATATTTAGCTGCCTGAAATTGGAACTCTCCATTTGATCATTTCAACAAAAAGCTATTGGACATTAATTATATGCTAAGGTGTTGGAAATCTAGGAAGAAACAAGATAAAACATGATATCTCTATTCCTGGAACTTGTAACTTAATGGGGCATATAAACTGTATATGGAATAGTTTACATATATGGAATTCTCTGTCTGGATGTTATGAAGAATTGTGTATTACTGTCATTGTTGGAGTAGACGAAGTATACCAGACAAGGAGATTCCTGCAGCAGTCCTCGTGAAAGATGAAGGTGTAAAGAGAATGGAGGCAGGGGGTACTAGACAGGTTCAAGAGGTATTTAGGAAATGGTGTTAAGAGACTTGATCTTTAAAGGCATGAACATATAATTTATCACCTATAACAATTTTAAGAATAAAATTAATAATCAATTTTCAGTTAAATAGACATTAACAGGGACAGTCCTGGGCAAAGTAGGACACATGGTCACTTTATGCATAAGAGTTAGTGGAGAACAAGGACCAAATGTGCCACCAAATCTCCTTATAACATGCAAATTTCTGACAATAATTACCTTTGGCCCTAGCCAACTTAAGGAGCCACTTAAATTCTTATGTTAACTGTTAATTTATGAAATAGGAGACATTAGACTCCAATAGCTTATTTTCCTGCTACTTTGGCATCTCCTTCTTAGACTTGGCCCCAAGGGTTTAATTCTTCAGGACAAATGCATGGTGCTTATGAGGTTTTAGATGATGTAAGCAAGCCTCCCCCCCCTTTTTTGTTGTATATCTTGTCTCTTAGCCCCTGTTTTGTGTGCCTCTTTGACTCTGCTACAGAGAAGTCCGTGTCAAATACATTACTGATTCTTCTTCCTAGGTGTGACTGTCATTTAGGGGTCAAATTAAAGACTATTCAACTGGAGCAGTGACAACTACAGAACCTAGCCTTTAGCCAGTCTTCTCTCTAGAGATTTACAGGGCAGCTGCTGAGAGTTTCACTTAATTACATAGCTTTACAAAGAATTCCTGCTTTTGCATGCTGTCAGAGATTAAATGTGCTTGGCCTGTCAAGCAAAAACTTCACTGCTATGCCAAATATTTCTTTTGGCTTACCTTTGTCTGGTCTCTTATACATAATCACACTCTGCTAATTGCAATCAAAAACACTTTTGTTCTTATTCTCTCTTCTATTTTCAGCTAGCTAATTTACTTTTAGAACAAGTAGTTTTATTTTTGTGTTTGGAATTTTTTCAATAAATAGTGTCTTCTAGCAATATCCTCTGATTATTGACTTCAGTATTATTTAAAGTTTTTATACCTTAATTGTATAATAGTTTCAACCAGCAGAAATTAGAAAGGCAAGTTTACTTAAAACAACAACAATAACAATGAATATTGAAAAATATATATTAAAAACAATTAAAAATAATTTGAAGGGTAATAGTGCTCTGTGAAGACAGGGGGGATAGCAGTCTTTAATCTGCTGAGGAAGGTACTAAATCTGATACACTATAAAAAATCTCCAGCTAAATAGGAGATGATTCAGTGCCTTGATTACTTTGGAAGAGTCATATTTTTCTAAGCCTGTAGAAAAGTATGGCCTTTCTGTTATTATATATGGGGATACTTTTCATTAACTCCTGTTATAACAAAATTAATATTAAAGTTCATTAAACTGAACGGTTGTGATATTTGTTTTAAATCAGCAAGAAAAAAAATCAATTTATTTTAACATATATTGTTTGAGTACCTTCCATGTGTCAGAAACCACGTTAAGCATTAGAGAAACAAACATGAATAAGATGGTCTTCCTGCCCCTTAGTGTTTCCAGTCTAGTTTACTATAAACTAATAGGTACAATTAAGTGTTGTATATATTCTAGTAAAATCTATAAAAAGTACAAAGGAGAGGCTTCTTTAACAACTGCATTCGTCAGAAAACAGCTGTATAAGGAAGTGATTCCTCATAAGATTTATGATAAATAGTTGTTTCCACAAAAAGAAGGGGCCAGAGTTAGTATATTTCTATGGGGTACTGGTTGAGCTGACATAACAGAAATACCCCCAAATACAGTGGCCCCCAAAAGATGGCTTATTTCTCTCCCACAACATAATACAGAAATAGGAAGACAGTACTGTTGCATATCCTCTTTGGGGACCGGGTTCCATCTGTTTCCTGGTTACACCAATAGTTAGTGTTCTGTGGACCACATGTGCTGCACATTGATTCTTATCCAATGAAAATGGGGCAAAGAGAAAGCAGAGAACAAGCACATTTTTCAAAAATATAATGTACAAGTTGAACACATCACTTCTGTCATATCCATTTGTCTAGAACTTAGTAAAGTAACCATGTCTAGCTGCCAACAAAGTCTTGGAGATATCATCCCTAGCTGGGGGAACATGTACCTAGCTGAAATTCAAGTGCAGGAGGAGAGGTTCTATTACTAATAGGGAGAATGGGAGAAGGAATTGTGGGGAAAAATTAGTTTCTGACACAACTAGGAAGAATGTCTAAGTGGAGCAAAAATTAAGAGTATACACTTACATGTTAATACTTACAGTTATCCATGTATAATATATGGAAGCTTTTAAAACATTGAACATCTATAAAGTAATTCTTTATAATTTGGACTTAAAATTAGTACATGGGTATTTTAACAAAACATTTACTCTCTTTGGTCGAAAGGTGTGTTCAGCATGCTGGGATCTGGTTCAGGCAATTGGCTAAAAACCAGCTCTCTGGTCTCATGCAAGTCATTGGACTTTGAGCCTTAGATTTACCCTCCCCAAACTGAGAGGTGTGGTAAGCACATGATCTCTTTGATTTTTTTTTTCTGTACTAAAAGTCTGAGGACCCAATATTTAATACCATGTTTTACTCTGTTGTATTAAAGTGAGGAATGTATGAGCAGTGCATTTACCACTAGGTTGTCACTATAGTGACACGGGTTTGCTAGAAGCGTTCTTTGCTGTACAAAAAGACCATTCCATGTGAATACATTCCCGTATCGTATCATCTATGACACTCATACTTTTGCTGCTGGGACTTAAAAACAGCTAATTTCTCATCAGAAGTGTTAAGATTGGCCTTGTTGAGCCTACATACAAAAGATGTTTTCAATACATTTGCTTGAACACACATTTAGGAAGCTTGTTGTGATCTTTTAGCCAGAGCTTCATCCAAAAATTAAATATAAAATGTTGAGCATTTTCTTAGCCAAGGGCTATGTTGCAAGTAACTAGTGGCTCAATACTAATTTTCGTTCTTGCTCTTTATTTGTTTGACTTCATTTTTCAAATGGATCTGGATGGTGTACAGAGGTGGCTTCATTTGTGTTGGCTTTTTTTGATTTGAGAAGCAGAAGGAAATGAAGACAGATTAGTATAGAGAGGTATCTAATACGGATAAATAGGTATGGCAATATTATAAAGGAATTTCAGCTGTTTGATTTCAGTGACAAATGATAGAAAAGACACTTTAGCTTCTTTGGCTCATTTATCTATTAGAAATAAATACGTAAATAAAACCATAGCTTCTCCCCCTCCTTCTTTGCCTCTTCACACTTTCTGATATTCTCATCTCCTGATGAAGGGACTTAACTGGATGACTTAGTGGTGGGAAATTTTTACACAGGAGGAAAGAATCCTGGGGTCAGTGTGAAGGTTCATACTGAATACCAGAGTGATGTACACTTTGTAAAGCAATCCTTATTACAGCATTTTAAAAAAAATCACATTTTTTTTTTTTTTGCTAAACTAACTGGGAAAAGATATGCTGGTTTGATAAGACAATATCCGTTCTAAAAAAAAGTTATATTGTAGCTGCAGTACAATTTTGATTTATGCGGCAATAATATGGGGTAACTGGAATCCAAAGGAATCATAAACCCAGTCACGCGTTTGTTGGAAACACAATTTATGGAAGAGAAGGCTATAATAACTAAGCAGGTACACCATACTGTTTTGTTGGGCCAATCCTACATAAAAATGGGTAAAATGAAGCCAGGTCAAAATGAGCTTTCTCAGTACACCCTATTGCTGTTTTTACAAATTACTTTTAAATTTTAGGTCCAGGATTTATAGAATGATCCAGCTTAAGCCTTTTGCTCAGAATTTATCAGGAGCATAAGAAAAGCTTACTTAAGCATTAGGCCTTACAAAACAAGCCGAGAAAATAGTTGAATCCTCACTGACCTTCACCAGGTTCTTTCTTCCCTTTTAGGAGTTGGGGATAGAGTTGAACTATATACTCCTTTTTATTGAGTTAGGTATTAGCCTCACCAAAAAGTCAGAATAGGTGTCTTTTTACTGCACACATTGTTCATCCAAGGCTTGTCAGAAAGTAGATGAGGAAAAAATAAGAAAAACAGGGAAGAAAAGATTATAGAGAGAAATTGGAATTTCCTGGCTAGAATAGTGGTAGGCAGGTACAGCTGGATTTTTTTTTATCATGGACTTATGAACAGATTACTTTTTAATTAATAGAAGATTTTTAGAGCAGTTCTAGGTTTCAGAGAAACTGAACAAAAAAACAGAGGGTTTTCATCTTCTGCGTTTTCCAAAAGAAGAGTTAATGTCAGCATTTCTATTCAATGAAAACAAACGACCTGAGGCATAGTGTTTTAGGCACTTACTACAAGAACCGCTTTTTTTCCCCAAGTCAGCTATAAACAGTCTGTGATGTGTTTATTTTTTCTTCTTATGTTCTAATAGCAAAAATGGCAGTGTGTAGACCTAGAGTATAGGATGGTAGAGTTGTGATTAACTGAGAGGCA
The DNA here is from genome assembly GCA_002007465.1 of Ailurus styani. NCBI lineage: Eukaryota > Metazoa > Chordata > Mammalia > Carnivora > Ailuridae > Ailurus > Ailurus styani. The sequence goes on from LNAC01000058.1 coordinate 2,404,292, forward strand.
GTGTGGGCTATACAGTTGTAACTAATCCTGTGGGCCAAAGATATGGACTGATGGAGAAATAATCTTTCATGTACCTAGGTATGTACTGTGCATTTGTAATTAATTGTGGGCCAGTAGTATTGCAGTTGTAATCCAGGGTTTTGAAAGAAAAGAAGAAGCCAGGAAGAAGAACCTAACATTTTATTGGACACCTGGTGTGTGCCTGGAGATGTCTTGTGGACTTTACCTGTTATGTTACTTAATTCTCACAGAAATACTGTGAAGCAGGTGTTATGATTCCTATGACGAGAACATGGAAGCTAAGGAAGATGAAATAATTTCTCCCGAAACCCTATATGTATAAGACGTGGGACAGGTATTTGAACTGCAAAGCCTCTACTCTTTTCATACCACCATCCCTTTACCTGTGACATCATTGCAGAATTGCAGACCAGTAGCGAACCTTCCTAATTGATCCTAGGACATTTTTCTGTCCCCAGCTTGGCTCTGCAGTTCTTCTCTTCACTGTACACTAGATAGCCATTATCAATCAACTGTGACACATAAGGTAGGACCTATTTGTCATCCCTAATCTTAGTCCTAGTGCATAAAATTCCACTTCTTTAAGTAATCCCTTGCCTTCATCATACCTTTCTTTTCCCCTTTTTTCCATGTTACCTCCAACAAATGTCAGTGCTAGTTTGAACAGGTCCTTCTCTGGGTCTGAGAACTGTTGATACTTGTTGGTCTGTGCTATCCAAAGCACTAAAAGATGGAACTGCAGTGCGCCTTCCAGTACCACCACTAACATTTCTTCTTAACTTGTGTGACATATAATTCCTCTACTCAATCTCTTTTGAGGTTGAGTATGAAAGGGGAGTATCATAAATGAAGGCCTTTTTAAACTGCATTGTTATTTTATTTAAACTCCTATTGTAAGGAAGAGATTTTCAACTTATTTCATGTAAGGAGGTTTATTGTACTCATATAGAAACCTGGAAATAACTAAATCATTTAGCCTCAGTCAGGCAGGAAACAGTAAATTCATGCCCCAGGAAGGGCAGGACCTAGGGGCTAAGTCAGGAGACAGGATATTCATTCTTGTGCTTCACCATTACCTGGAGTCAGTTACTTTCTTGATCTTTTCTTTCTATGTAAAATGGCGACATCACCTTTTACTCTGTTTTTAACTGACTCCTGACTTCTACTTTCCCTTAATTTCTGCTTTCTTTTGACTTAGGCTTAGATGTGGCCTATTGCGTCTCCAGAATTTTCTGTGCAATTTTTTTCTTTCAGTATCTGTGGTCAATCCCTCATGTATCTTTATTTTTCTGAGAGTAAGAATTTAATTGCCCTAACATGCAAGTATTAAAAAGAAAATAGGACACCTGGGTGACTCAGTTGGTTAAGTGTCCAGCTCTTGGTTTCAGTCCAGGTCATGATTTCCAGGTTGAAGATCGAGCTCCATGTTGGGGAGTCTGCTTGAGATTCTTTCCCTGACCCTCTCCCGCTCCCCCTCTCCCCACTAATTCACATACACACACACACACACACACTCTCCCTCTCCAAAATAAGTAAATAAATAAAATCTTACAAAAAGAAAATAAAAAGCATCCATAACCCATATATTTAAAGACAACTGCCATTATCATGTTTACACAATTATTTTCAGTCTATTTACAAATGTGCATACAAAAGATTATTATATATAATTGAGCCCTTCTTGTATGTGGTATTCCATTCTCATTTCACGTTTAACCTTATATCATTGGCATTTTCCAGTGACATTAAAAATTACTTAAAAATATGTCTTTTAGTATCTGTACCTTGAAAACCTTAACTTCAACCTTCTTATGAAGATTTTCTGTGCTCTTTTACACTTAGCAAGAGATATTTTCATTTCATAGGATGCCATTGTTAATTTCACAGCAGGCTATGGAAAGGCTTTCTTCTCCTTGGTCCATCAGGTTTCCTCTTAATGTCATCGTCTGCCAGTGATGAAGCTTCTCCAGCCACGGGCTGGGCCCTAACAACACCTCATACATTTCTGCATTAGATGCACAACGTAGGATTGGCCTGTGCCATATATGAAATATTGATGATTCCCAATACATTCACCAGTGAGCACAGGTAGGCATATTAATTTTTAATTTAAAATCAGAGAGTACAGAGTGAACAACATGCTGCTTTGGCAGAACAGATCAATTAGATTCTTTATACTAAGATCAGTGGCTTTTCTTCCAAGAGCATAAAGTTATGAAAACAATATCTCCCTTTACATTTTACTTGTGGAATTTTGTTGAAAGGTAAAATCATATCACAAATTTAAATGCAAGCCATTTTGATTATAATACATCACAGATATGGCATAAATAGTCTAATAACTAAAGCACTTGAAGAACACAGAAATTTGATTAACTTAATCTTATGGTCAGCTTGATTTTGAACAAAAACCACTAAACTTGATTCAGGTAGCATTTTTTAGGCACTGTCTCCCAGACACTGTTGGATGCTGTTGTATTTATCAGAATATCATTCTCCCTGACTTCTCACAACAGTTGAATTGCGTGTTAGTACTTTACTTTATAAGTAAAGACATGACGACTGAGAAGGTCGCACAAAACTGTAAATGATAGAATTTAAATTTTATCCTATGCTTTCTCATTCTGGGTCCCTCCACTCAGTCAAGCATACTTTCTGAATACCTAGGCTATACCAGAGATGATGCCGGACTCTGGGAACATAATTATGGACAAAGTCCATTCCTTCAGGGGTGATAGCCCATGAGGGAAGCATATCAAATATCATTAAAAATAAAAATTGTGAAGAAAGACAAATACTCTGTGATATCACTTACGTGTAGAATATAAAAAAGCCAAATTTGTAGAGACAGAGGGTAGAATGGTGGCTACCAGGGGTTAGGGTGTGAGAATTGGGGAGATGCTGTTTAACGGGTTCAAATTTACAGTTAGAAAGTGACTATGTTCTGGGGATCTCAGGCACAGCATTGTGATTATAGTTAAGAATATTATATTACATACTTGAATGTGGTCAAGAGATCTTAAATGTTCTCACCACAAAAAGAAATGATCATTGTAGGTTGTAGTGCAAATGTTGGCTAATGTTATGGTGGTAATCACATTGTAGCATAAAAGTGCACCAAATCAACACATTGTACACCTTAAATGTGTACAATGTTAAGTGTCCCTTATATCTCAATAAAAAATTGTGCATGGGGATGTAATGTACAGCATAAAGAATATAGTCAATACATTTTAATAGCTTCGTAAGGTGACAGATGATAACTAGATTTATCATGGTGATCATTTCACAATGTATACAAATGTTAAATTACTAGGTTGTATACTTAAAACTAATATAATATTGTGTGTCAATTATGTATCAATAGTTTTTAAAATTGTTCTCCAAAAGAAAACTATAAGATTCTATGTGATTATTAACTGTGAGAACTGACCAAATGGTTTTTTTGTTTGTTTGTTTGGTTTTTGTTATCTTATAGTCACCACCCATTCTTTTACTCTTTATTGCTCCTATTTATTGGGTACCTACTCTCCAGGCATCATGTTAAGTTTTATGTGATTGAATTGCCTCAATCCTCTGAACCCTAAGAACTAAAGGCTATGATTATTCCCTATTTATTCATAAGGGCACTGAGGATTAGAGAGGTAATTTACCCAGGGAGCTGAGATTTGAACTCATCAGATCCATCTGATCTCAAGACCTTTGTGGTCCACCACAATGCCACTCAATCATTAGTGTTTCATGTTTATTCTCCTAAGATAATACATTCATGACTGTTACATTTTTTTCCTTTTCTCCTTTTCCATTTTTCATCTTATGCATTCCCCATTCATTTATTATCTGTTCCTTTCAGAAAAAGGTTGCTGGCCTTTGCTTTAGGCCTATCCCTCATAATCACTAAACCATAATGCATTTTATTTGAGATAATGTGTAATATGGGTAAAATTAGAAATGATGACATATATGTAGGTTAGAGGGTAAAAGAGTTACCCACTGATCTGTGTGTGTTGATCCACCTCTGATGCTTTCTTACTTAACTAATCTTATCACCTGTGTTTGCCCTATTGTATAATGCTTTTCTACTTTCCCAGAACCTAAGCTTCTCTACATATATTTTCTAAAATTATTATGTTCTCCATATCTTTAATGTTTTCCGTTAAGTGTATTTGTTATCCTGGGGTAAGTGATTCATGTTTAAAGTAACTCTACTGCATGCATCATTAATATGATAGTCCATTTTTTTTCCTATACAGCATAAAAAAACTTGAAATAATGGCTGTGCCTATATAATCTATAACATAAATCTCTGAATTTAAATTGTATCCCACTCCATTTTTCCCAGTCCTCTGTCCTGTTATTCTCTTAGTTTCTTCCCTATTCTTCTTCCCCTCCTCCTCCAACTTCCTCTGCTTTTATCGTTTCTGTTTTTCTCAAAAGTAAGCATTATATGCAAGATAAGCTAACATTTTGAAAAATAGGTTTTCACTCTTGTTTACATTTGATTCAAGTCTGTGTGATTTAAAAAAAAAAGGAATAGAGCCCTTCTATAAGCAGGGACAATTTGTATAGTTACGGTCACCTGCCCACTTTTGGATTAGCAAACAACACAGGGTAAGTGGAGATGCTATCTTCCATCCTATTTCCCTACCATCCCTGTGGCAATGCATCCCTGTCATACTTTAACATGCTCGTCAGGTTTCAGTGCATTATAATTGGAGATTTTCCCCAAACTTACACTGTAAATACACATAAGACCAGGTAAAAAGATGTGCATGTGTTCTCAGGTGCACAAGGAGTTGAGAATGTGCTAAGAATCAATCAATGCAAACTTAAGCTACACCTGCACATTCACTGAAATACACTAAAACTGAGAAGGTATTAAGTTCAAGTTAGAAGAGGTTAATATTTGAAAGGAGGCCTGAGCGAAATTAATAAGACACATATGTGGGTTCATGTCTAGACTGAGACAGCCCAAGGGATAGCATTAGGTAGCCAAGTATTTAACAATATTCTTCTCTCTTGAGAATATCGTAGGTTTACATAACTGAAAAAAAAATAGACATACCAACACAGCAGTTTCTTAAACTTCCTGTTCACATTCAATCTGTATACTATTCTGCCATTTTTATTTTTAAAACAGCAAAAGAAGTATGCTAAACTTAGGTTTCCACAATACAAATTGCAAAGGATTTTTGGATATATTTCAGGGTATTTTGGAGACCTTGGTCAGTATTTTAAAACCACTAAGATTCCCACTAAATATCTAACTCATGTAACATTTTCAAATCTGTTTCCTCATCTATAAAAAGTAAAAGTTGGACCATATCATTGCTAAGGACCCGTTAAGCCTTAAAATTCTATGATTCTGTCTATATAAAATCCAGATAATCTTCTGTCCTTATACTGAGCACAGTGTCAAGAAGCAAAAATTTAAAATATGCTCTGTGAATCTGAAAAAAAAAATAGTTTTAAGGACAGCACCCACATAAGATTTTTTAAACAACAACAGCAACAAAAACAAAACAACACTTGCACTACCCCAGGAAAACTTCTTCGGATTTCTGAAATGGTATTATCTCTTTTATGTATTGTCTATAGTTGTACTTCTTAAGAAGGAAAACATATGTACATATATATAAAAAGAAAATGATGTTCAGGAATATAAGCAGAAGGGAAACAATTTGTCCATGAAATTTAGCCCTGGGGGGAAACGTGGATCTGAAAGGAGCCGCATATTAAACTTCTTGTCTATGCATGATTTTGTCTGTGGAGTATTTTAATAAACACTCATAAGTAGGGTGACATGTTATTCTTCATAATAATTACATATAGCATGACTCTTTGATAATATCTAGTTTTTGACTTAGCTGCCATTGCCAAGGTCATATATAATTAAGCTGAGATTGTTAAACAATGGACTTCACTTTTCTCATCTACCCAATTAAAAGGAGGCAATTGTTAAACACTGGAAGTAGTGCCTCTGAGGAACTTTTTATCTCTCTCATACTCTGTGCAAGTATTGAGCCGAATATCTGAATGGATTCTAACAGGCAGGAAGGATTGTAATACAGGATAGTCAAAGATTATTTTGACCTTGAAGGGACACTTTTTAAGAGATGCTTTTTCAATTATGACCGTCTTTAATTTCCTAAATTAAGGTTGAGTTCCTTTCAGAGATTTGGTGGTAAAAAGCAGCCTATAAACTAATTTCTTACAATGCATCTGTACGTAAAATGTACGTAAAATTCTTAAGAAGTCAGTGTGCAAGGATTCTGTCATGTAGTCAAAAGATTTTGGACATGTATTCTTTAGGTTCATTGTATGAGCTTAACATACTGGGGTTCCTTTTCCTTTACTATGTTTTACCTCTTTTTCTTGACTATGCATCAGCCTCAGCCATCACTCCTTTCACTTGTTGGTCTTTCTAGCACTGATTCAGTGTAGCTGGTTAGCTAGAAGGATAGTTATCATGTCACTTTCATTAAGTGGTAACGACCCCAGAACACTAAGACCAAGGAGGTTAAGTGTACGGAGATAAATCCTTTTATAACCATAAGGAAACAGAATAGTACACAGTTGACTTAGAATACTAGGAAAACAAAAACTCAGGAAAATTTAAAAAAAAAAGAAAAACAACTCTAAGTCCATAGTTGCATTGAATATTCTAGAAAATTTCCTGAATTTTTTAAAATTTGGGCATACATATATGTATACAACCATCTGATATCTGATTGTATTATTATGTATGTAATCAATATGGTAGGAATATTGTATATAATAAATAAGTAAGTACTCTGGAGTAATTCACAGGAAGAACATGTTCTAGAGACAAGTTTGCTGCCCTCATCACATTCCTGCATTTTTGTTAATATCTGTTATCTGACAGGCTTAATACAGTGTCTTGCATGAACAAATACTTAATATAACTGTCTGTTGAAGTATTTCACAAATGCTTGGGTACCATTGGTTGGATACAGAATATTAAACTCTTAAGGAGTCTTATTCATTCATTCAACAAATATTTGTTGTATGTACAGGCATAGTTCTTGGTACCTGTGCTACATTAGTAAACAGTAAAAAAGCAAAACCAAACAAAACTATGCTAGGGCAAAGTTTGTTTCAGTGAACCTAAACTAACCCCATTTCCCATCTTATGACTCTGAATTAGCCCAGATGAATAGTATTCTAGGTCTAGAGAACAGCAGAAACAATTAATTAGAGGTGGGAAAATGCAGCAGAACATTATGTAGTTCAGTTCAGTTGGAGCTTAAAGATAGGACAGGGGACCAATGCACTTTCAAGAGCTGAAAGTGCATATTGAGACCAAAACATGGGGGGGTCCAAAGAAGGGATGCCAGGCAAAGTCAGAACTAACTCTAACCAAAATATGGGGAGCTAATTTTGGCTTTTGAGACCTCAAAGACCCAATCTTTTTGAAGGTAAATGTAGGTAGAGGTAGAAGGAAATATGGGGGGAATAGAGTGGAGAGACATTGGAAGTAAATGTACCTATTTAGGGCAGTACTGAAGTGGCCTGTGAGAGGTATCAAGACCTAGAGGAGGTGATAGGATGTACATCTTCAGACACGTTGGGTTGGGTTACCAGAGTTACTACCGGTGAAGATGGAAATATAGGCTTAGAGCTCAAAAGTTTATGGATGGAACTTTGTGACTAGGTTTTTCAGGGGGATATAAAATCCAAGTGCCTGACACTGCTACATATTTGTCCTTGGAAATATAATACAAAATATAAATATATAAAATCTTATTTACATAGAATCTTGTTTATATAATGCTTTGCCCTATATTATTTGAAAAGTCTCAATATATTAAGTAGTGCAACATAGTAGGGGCTCAGGGGCACCTCTGGCTGGAAGGAGGGCTAAGGGATTTATCTTCCATAATAAGCACACTATTTTTACTTTAACTTTACTAAAGATTAATGAAAAAGCGTCTAGAGATGCTTTCATCCACACTTCCCATGAGATTGCGAAGATGCCAATTATAGACAGGTGCTCTTGAACCAGGCACCAATCATGTGATATATTTTCATTATGTGCCTTTAAGTCATAAGAAGTGATAAGTAGTTGGTTTTCAGCTTTAAAATGTACATATACACTAATTGGTAAAAGAACAGTTGTAGTTCATTTAGATCTTATATTTTCAAATTTAATTCATTTTCTTTCTTTTTTTAAAAAGATTTTGTTTATTTATTTGACACACAGAGAGAGATCAGATCACAAGTAGGCAGAGAGGCAGGCAGAGAGAATGGAGGACACAGGCTCCCAGCTGAGCAGGGAGCCCGATGCAGGACTCGATCCTGAGATCATGACCTGAGCCGAAGGCAGAGGCTTTAACCCATTGGGCCACCCAGGTGCCCTTTAATTCATTTTCATACTGTACACAGTTAAGTCATAAGTGTTGTCAGGGTCCCCAGTGAGTGACTTGCTCAAGCTGGCCAGGGCTGTAAGATTCAGTGTGTGGAGGCCGCTGATATGGGAGCATAACAGTCAACACCAGAAACAGAGCCGCTTTGTCTGAAGAGTTGGAATGCTATCCGCAGGACCAGCTCCATGGATGTGTCACACACGATCCTATGTTTAAAATGTCCCTTTGCTTGTTTTAATGTTCTTTTCTTGCTGTCTTGAAATTTTAACAATACTGAAAAGGGGATTCCACTTCTTTGTTTTGCACACATCCCACAAGTTATGTAGCCAGTCCTGACCATCTGTGTATCACTTGAGCTTTAGTCATCCGCCATGCTTCTGTCTTAGCTCCATTGTCCCAGCTTCTCTCCTTCTCTATTTCTGCTTGTTCCTTTGAGTCACCTCTCCTCTTTACATTCTGGTTTACACTAAGCATGGCCCTGCTAACTTTTCTCTGTGTGTCTTCTGTATTTTCCCACAGTTTTTGCTCTTTCTACATCTTTTCTCATTCCCGCTTTCCAAGAGAGAGGGTGGGATTGGGACTATTAGACATTATATCCAAAAGGACAGTTGCATCCATTTGGGATGGTTAGAACAAATCCTATAGCTTATGAGCTTTCCAAAGGTCTATTAAAAATCTCTGAGACCGGGGGGGGAATAAAGTGATATTGGCTCAAAAATAGAAAGAGAAAGCTATAATATTAAAATTACCACATGTTTAAATCATATATTTAAAACTCACCAAGGGTTAAATATATTGTTTATAAAACATTCATAATATTTGAAAGTAATTATGTTAGATGTTTCTCAGTTCTGATAAATTCCAGAGGACACATATTTATGATATAAAAATGGCCAAAAAACCCCCGAAAACGAAAAATGACCAACTAAAAAAAGAAAGAAAAAGAAAAGAAAAACATGGCCAACTGTAAATTAAGTGATTTACTCATAGAAAAATAAAATTATTTTAAAAAAAATCTTTGCGTGCCTACATTTTTATATAGTGTATATGATATAGGGTACCCAGATGAGTAGTACATAGAGCTTAAGTCGGTATTGAAATGGTCTGGTATTCCATACAGCAAGCTCTTCTTAGACAGTATTCTTATGAATGATAGAGTTTCAACTTCCCTTGGAACCAAGTGATAGATGACTATATTTCAATTAGGCTCTCATTCCTGGTATAGTCAGCTGTGGTTAAGGTTTCTGAATGATAAAAACATATTATCATAACATTGAAAGCTCCACAAATTGATCAGTATATACTTCCCATTTACAAATTAATTCTAAACTTGTGTTTTGTTTTGTTTTGTTTTTTTTTTAAAGATTTTATTTATTTATTTCACAGAGGGAGAGAGATCACAAGGAGGCAGAGAGGCAGGCAGAGAGAGAGAGGGGGAAGCAGGCTCCCCGCTGAGCAGGGAGCCCGATGCGGGCTTCGATCCCAGGACCCTGAGATCATGACCTGAGCCGAAAGCAGAGGCATTAACCCACTGAGCCACCCAGGCGCCCTAAACTTGTGTTTGTTATTTCAAAATAACAAAGTAAGTGTACTATTAAATACTCAGGGCTAACTGCTTTTTAGATTATTAGGGGAGGAGGGTTTTGCCAGATTTTTCTGGATTTTTAAAAATTTTTTTTATTATTTGCCCCAGGGGTATAGGTCTGTGAATCATCAGGCTTACACCTTTCACAGCACTCACCATAGCACAAACCCTCCCCAATGTCCATAACCCATCCACCCCACCCCTACCCTCCCACCCCCCAGTAACCCTCAGTTTGTTTTGTGAGATTAAGAGTCTCTTATGGTTTGTCTTTTTCTGGATTATTTTAGGTACACTTTATAGAAGTTGTTTGCAAGAAGTCATTTTAGGTATTCTGAACTATGTTTCTGCTGCAAAACAATAAAAACTGATGGATAAATTATCTTTAAAATATTTTCACATTCTGTGTGGAGCTGTGAGCTGGCAAAATAACAATAATGATAAGAAACAAAATCTTTAGAGGTTGTCAGTGCCCTTCAGCTAAAGGCCACCAGGAACACATGTAGACAGAGAAAGGGAAACTCTCCTACACTGTTGGTGAGAATGCAAGCTGGTGCAGCCACTCTGGCAAACAGTATGGAGGCTCTTCAGAAAGTTGAAAATAGAGCTACCCTATGACCCAGCAATTGCACTACTGGGTGTTTACCCCAAAGATACAAATGTAGTGATCCGAAGGGGCATGTGCACCCCAATATTTATAGCAGCAATGTCTACAATAGCCAAACTATGGAAAGAGTCTAGATGTCCATTGACAGATGAATGGATAAAGAAGATGTGGTGTATATATATGATGGAATATTACGCAGCCATCAAAAAATGAAATCTTGCCATTTGCAATGATGTGAATGGAACTAGAGGGTATTGTGCTGAGCGAAATAAGTCAACCAGAGAAAGACAATTATCATATGATCTCGCTGATATGTGGAATTTGAGAAACAAGGCAGAGGATCATGGGGGAAAAGAGGGAAAAATGAAATGGGATGAAACCAGAGAGGGAAACAAACCATAAGGGACTCTTAGTCTCAGGAAACAAACTGAGGGTTGCTAGAATGGAGGGGGTGGAAGGGATGGGGTGGCTGGGTGATGGACATTGGGGAGGGTATGTGTTAATTAACGCTGTGAATTGCATAAGATTGTTGAATCACAGAACTGTACCCCTGAAACAAATAATTCATTATGTTAACAAAATAAAATATAAAAAAGAAAAAGAAAAAGGAACATATCTAGAGTCAAAGGGACTTATTAACCATTGCATTGAAGTAGAACACTCAAGGAACCACGGCTGTCTCAGTAGATGCTAGAAATAACCTACTGTCTGGGCTTTGGTTAGGTGATTTGGGGAAGGGTCTAATGAAATAGGTTTTTCCTCTAAATTGAATGCAGTAAAAAAGTAAGGGCGGTTCTATTGTTGGGTATCTCAGCTAGAGGGAATAAACTACAAAGAGGATAAATAAGTCATTTACACATTTTAACTATGAGAAGGTGATGTTTTGTATTTTGTGGGTGGCCTAATGAACTTGCTTTTTTCAACGTTTAGAAAAAAAATATGACGTAGCTTTGTTTTGTCTCCCTTTATTATGGTTTCAGAGCAATGGTGTCTGAGGTGGATATTTTATGAGATTATGTTCAATAGAAGAATAACAGGGTTTAGCTATGAGTGCCACGCACATAACAGGGGCTGCTTTTTCATTCCTTTCTCAAAGCTAAATCTGAAATGAAAACAAGAATTCAGAGTTAAGCAAACATGGAAATTGGCTTTCATCCAGAAGATTTCCAACCAATATTTCACCAACTGGTAGCTGCACTTCCATTTTGATTGTAAGGTAGAGTAAAGAACATGAAAGGAAAAAAGATTAGGGCCTTCTCAAGAATTTCTATCTGATCTGAGATGCATAATGTGACATCAAAGAGGCAACATGCTTCATGATTTGCTCCCACAGCCCTGTACAGAAGGAGATGACTAGACAACTGATTTATCTCCATGTTGACATTGGGTGGAGGGGAGAGAAGAGTTCACTGAGAATTGGTGCACCCAACCCAGTCCTCACGTATGCTTGCAGCCCCAGTTCACATTGCACGTGTCACTGCAAAAACAACAGTAACAGCACACCTCAAGCTATAGGTGTAGTTTGAAGTGAAGTGGTTCTAAGTTGTCAGTGCTTCCAAGGCTCCCAGCAAAAACAAATTTAAATCACTCTTGAGGTAATTTAACTGCAACTAATGCTTTAAAAGTTCCAAAGTTCACGTCAAAAATAAAATGCACAAGGAAATAAGGACCCATGGGTGAGAGCCAGCACCAACCAGTATAAATAAGTTATTAAATATTTACGGATCTATGTTAGCGAAACTTAAAGTTAGATCAATCAAGGAACTTAGGACTCACGTCGTAATAAACATCAGGGTCCATAGCCCAGGGTCTCCTTCATGTTCTAACCTCTGCTTCACTTTTCGACCTCATTTCTTTTCTATAGATACAACAGTAGATACAGTTCGTGGAGTTCCCAAATATTTTCTTGTTGGTTTTCCTCTACATACATACATATCACATTTGTCATATTATTTTATAAATCTGATTACATGTCTTTTTTCCTTGTTGAACTGTGATCTCTGTTGGTAAAAGAAAGAAAAAGTCTTATTAATTATCCTTTATTTCCCATCATTTCTGATGAGTACTTAATATAATGTACAATTTGTATTAAAACCCTAAGGTTTGTCAAAATAAGTTGAATTCTCCAACTTTCATTTTATTCACGTTTTTAATCATGCCATCAGCTTTCTCTGTCCTTCAACCTATTTTTCTCTTTGGATGAGTAATATGAAAAATTGTGAAAGTGGTAACTTCCCTATGGGTTGAACATCTTGTTTTTATGGACTCGAAAAGCATGAGCCTCCCAAAGTTAGCAACATTTGCCTGCCCAGAAATCATAGGAATGGAACATATTATTCCTGTTTTATGTAACTGTTTTTGAAAAATGTTTATTTTGTTTTGGTAATCTACATTTCCTGACAATACTAATTAAAAAAGCATAAAAATACAAGAAAATTCTAAGACAGTTTTTAAGCTTAAATGAATCCGGTTAGCATAAAAGGACCAAAGCCTATACTAATATTATAGTTTGAAGTTAAAACTTAAGACTTTTATCTAGTACCAATTTATCTGAAATAATTAAACAATTACTCAGTATTTATCTCTTGATTTTTAGTGTGGCAAGTTCAAAGCTAAGGAACACTAAAAAGCACCTAAATTCACAGTGAGATTTTCAGTAACAAGGGAAAGTCACTTATTTTTCTGTCTTAAAACATGCAGAAATTAAGAGTCAAATGCTCTGTGGAAGGATGGGATAATTGGGTGATGGGCATTAAGGAGAGCAATTGACATAATGAGCACTGGGCGTTATAGGCAACTGATGAGTCACTAAATTCTACCTTTGAAACTAATAATGCACTATATGTTAATTAAGTTAAAATTTAAAAAGTCAAATACTATGGATACAACAATATTCAATGTCAGAATGTTTTAGCTTTTTTTTCTAAAAGTGTGTGCTTATGTAATATTGTTTCAGTGTCCTTCTTGTATCAATTGTTTCAGTGCCTAGTTAGTGAAGAATAATCTTAATGTGTTTTTTAACATTTTACCTACTTTATGTATCTGTTGTTCTGCTCTTTTACCATTCCAATCAGTGTTACTAGTAGAATTATTAGAGCAAGCTCTGGATAGTTGGCTTTTATAGGTTAACCCACTAGCAATTTTTGAAATCACAAAGAAAGGGATAAGGATGCTGCCTATTAAGATGTATTACTGTGACCCACATATTCTACAATTTAAAATAAAGGACATACCAAGCAAAGACTCAAGCCCGTGCTTTGACAGGATTTCACCTTCATGCTTGGATAACTCTCCTAATAGGCCATCATGGTGGGAGACTTATATTTCATAGTTCAAACTACAGTGGAAAGGAGTTTAATGTTTACTGAATCCTAAAAATCTGCTTCTGCTATTTCTATAGCACACACAGTCATGATCCTTCCTCAGTATATGCAGAATACACAAATGTCTAAAACATGAAAAACACATTAAGATATTATTTAAGTAATTAATTTTGTTAGAGATTCTTATAATGCAGGGATTCTGAGGGGTTTGAATAACAGTGATACTAGATAATATAAAATGTGTGATTCTAAACCAATTCAAGTGGTATATATAAATCTTGTATATGCTTACATATTTATTTCACAAAACTATGTACTTTCATCAGTATTTTTCAGTATAACACAGGCATTTCCCTAACTTAATTATTTCATGAAACATATATGCATTATTATATTCATGTTACACACTCACACATATTTGTTTGTGTATAGGCACTTTCACATTTAGTTAGTCTAATACAGCTTATTGTCTTTACATTTCAGTAATGTTTGGTCAAGTCATAAGGGGCTGTGTTGTATTATTATTTTTATTTTTTTATTTTATTATAAAAGTTAGAATTCCCTTTTATATAAATATGTATTCATCATTTTATATCTCTTCCTTGCTTTCCTTAATTTAATGAAGAATAATTTAACACATTACCCACATTGTGTTTTAATTTACACTATTTTATGGTAAAATGAGTGCATGTCTTTCAAGTTTCAATGGTTTGATTGATGTAAACCTAAAATATATTAGATAGTTATATGAACTGATAACATGTCTTGCTGGCTAATACAGTAACTGTCGTAACAAAAGCTTGATACCATCTTCTAAACTCATTAATAAAATATTCTCATTATGTTTTTACTCCTGTTCTCAAGTGGGAGACTGTAAGCATGACCTCATTTTTTTCTGTCTTTTAAAAATATATTCGTTCAAAATGATCACTTGATAATACTATACATTGTCATTTTATTTAAGAAGAAAATGAAATGACTTTTTCTTCTAGCCTCTAGATAGAAGACCTCAGCTGTCATTTCGTGAAACACAACTGTATTATGAAACATGTTGAATCTACTAAGTACCTTTTTGGTGAGGCGCTATTATTTCTTCCTTAGAGTATTTAACTTTTAGAATAAGTTCAACATATGAATAAGACTTCATTATATGAATGGGGGGAGGAGTCACAATTCATCCCATAACACTACTCCATATGAAATCAAACATATTGGTTAGTTATTTTGAAATATATTTGAATTGATTATATATTCATAGGAAGTTGGAAATACAGTACTGAGAGAACCTGTGTATTTGTGTATCTTGTACCTAATTTTCCTCAATAGTTATATCTTACATTATTATAGAACAGTATCAAAACTAGCAATTTGACATTGGTACATGTTAAATTGTGTATTGTTTTACGTTATTTTATTACTTATGTAGATTCATATAAACAACACAATCAAAATACTGAGCTGTTTCATCATCACAGACTTCTCCCTTGTGCTGCTTTTTCATAATCATGTCCATTTTTTCCCTCCCTACCCCTCCACCCCACCCAACTACTGCTAACCCCTGGCAACCAGTAATCTGTTTTCTATCTCTACAACTTAGAGAGATCTCATAGATATTATGCTTTAAAAATGAGAAGGAATGAAAAAAGTCAATCTCAAAAGGTCATATAGTATATGATTCCATTTATATAACATTCATGAAATGAGAGAATTATAAATATTACAAATAAATATTTTAGGTTAATTTTAGGTAAATTTTTTAGGTTAATAATTTACAAATAATAAAATGTACCCATTTAAGCATACACTTAAATGAGTTTAGATATATGTGTATATCTATGTATGTATATATGTAACCAGCACTCTCCTTAAGATGTAGAACATTCCAATCACTTCCAAAAGTTCTTTTGGATTCTTTTATAGGCAAACTTTACTCCCACCCCAGGGAACTACTAATCTACTTTCCATCAATTATAGACTACATTTACTTTGATATAAATGATATCATACAGTAAAAACCTTTTGTGAATAGCTTCATTTGTTCAGTATAGTGCATTTGAAATTCATCCATCAGTTGATGAGAAGTCTTCATTGTGTAAATATACCCAATTCATGTACCTAGTGTTCTACTGACACATATTTGGGTTATTCCAGTTGGGGGATATTATGAATAAAATTGCTGTTAACATTCAGCTACAAGTCTTCTATGGACACTTATTTTCTTGATTTTTTCTTGGGTAAATAAGGAGTGGTAAATACATGCATACATTTGTAAGAAACTATCAAACTGCTTTTCAAAGTGGTTGTAACCATTTTTCCTGTAGCAGTAACATATGAAAGTTCCAGTTGCTCCATATGCTTGCCAGCGTCTCATGTTTTAAGTTTTTTGTTGTTGTTTTAAATTTTAGCCATTCTGAAGGATATGTAATAGTAATTCACTGTAGTTTAAACTTCCATTTCTCTAATGGCTACTGATTTGTAGCACCTTTTCATGTACTTAATGACCATTCATTTTCATTTATATTTTTTGGTGAAGTGCCTGTTAAGATCTTTTGCTAAATTTTAAAATCCAGTTGTTTATCTTATTAAGTTGTAAACATTCTTTATGTATTATGGATACAAGCCCCTTCTCAGATTTCAAAATTGTGAATATTTTATTCTAGTCTGTGCCTTGCTTTTTTCATTTCCTTAATACCATTTTTTGAAGAACAAAAACTTTTAATGGTGGGGAATTTATCAATTTTTTTCTTTTATGCTTAGTGTTTTTAGGGGTCCTGACAAAGAAATTTTTGTTTACCAAGATTGTGAGGATTTTCTCCTACATCTTATTCTGGAAGTTCTGTGATTTTAACTTCTACATTTAGATTTGAGATCCATTTCAAATTAATATTTGTCCACGGTTTGATACAGGAACTATGGCTTTTGTTTTTGGTTTTGCATACCAATATTTAATTATTCCAGCAATATTTGTTTTAAAAATCATTTTTTCCCTGTTGAATTAACTTGGCGATATATCAAAAACCAATTGAACATATGTCAGTCTTTTCTAGAATCTGTTAGGTTCCATTCATCTACTTGCCTTTTGTTATGTTTTATCTAGATAGAGGCATGCCCTCATATTAAAAACAGTATTTCTAAGCTCATGAGATGACCTCAAAATTAGATATTATTTATATTAAAGTGGTAATTACTTTTCCTGAGACAACATGAACTTTTATAATTACTCAAGCATAGGGTGCTTGGGTGGTTGAATGGGTTAAGCATCTGCCTTTGGCTCGGGTCATGATCCCAGGAGTCCCTCATTGGGCTCCCTGCTCAGCGGGAGCCTGCTTCTCCCTCTGCCTGCAGCTCTCCCAGCTTGTGTGCTCTCTCTCTGACAAAATATAATTACTCAAGCATAAATATTTTTAATATAGTCACATTATATTTATTCATATTATATTTATTAATTTTGATCTATCTGAAACCCATTATAAATATGAGCAACAATTAGAAATTGAAGCTAGTAAATACGAGATAATTGAAACTTGAGATGAAATAGAGTTTTGATAATCGCCATGTTTTGACAGTGATTTGATACATTCCTATTTANAACCCATTATAAATATGAGCAACAATTAGAAATTGAAGCTAGTAAATACGAGATAATTGAAACGAGATGAAATAGAGTTTTGATAATCGCCATGTTTTGACAGTGATTTGATACATTCCTATTTAAGGACTCAGTAGCATGTAAAGATATACTTTAAGAAACAGGCTTATAACTATAGAAAACAAACTGGTGGTTGCCAGAGGGGAGGGGCTTGGGGAAATAGGCAAAATAGGTGAAGGAGATTAAGAGGTATAGATTTCCAGTTATAAATAAATAACAGTGTTGAAAAATACAACATAGGGGATACAGTCAATAATATTGTAGTAATTTTGTATGATAACAGATGTTAACTATACTTATTGGGGTGAGCATTTCTTAATGTATATAAATGTCAAATCACTATGTTGTACACCTACAACCAATGTTATATTTCAACTATACTTTGATTAAAATTAAAAACAAGTAAAAATAAATAAAAAATATACATCCAATAAACAAATAAAATTTCCAAATTTGAAAAATTTCCAAAATCCAGAATTATTTAATGCAATAATAACTTGAACAAACAAATGTTAAAATAAATATATAGTGCATGTAAGAAGTCTGCTATCAAATTCCAGATTAGAAAGAGATTGTTTACCTCTAAGAAATAGTGTTAGTCAAAGAAAGAAAGAAAGAGAAAGAAAGAAAGAAAGAAAGAAAGAAAGTCAGTCAGTCAAAGAAGGGAAAATGAGCCCTTAACTGTATTTCTGGGTAAAGCAATAACTTTTCAAGAAGAAATGATCAACTTGCTTTTAATTAAAAAAAAATTATAAGACATTGAAATAGAATTTATTTAATTGTAAAAACTATCCATTTAGAAGTGAAATAAATTGTTTACATCTTTACAAATGAAAATCTTTAATGAATTTTGCCTCAATTCTCTATCTTTACATCCTTGATTTCTTTTATTGAGCCATTTATTAGCCAGCTCATCACATTCTATTTTGGATTTCTAACTCTGAGTGCATTGCATGTATCTATATGGAACACAACTACATGGTCTCTCACCATATGTATTTTTGTTGAAAGAATTGGAAATTATTCCATTTGCTTGCATAACACAAACAATTGCTTGGCAAAGTTTTTTATTCAAATGTTTTCTCAAGACCGAAATTAAAGTGTATTTTCATATATAATTTATAGGATTATGAATGGGGTTTCAATTACGATCTTTTTAATATATGTATTTATGTTTAGAAAAATAAGTAATTGGGGCGGGGTGGGGGTATCTAGGTGGCTCAGTTTGTTGAGCATCCAACTCTTGATTTTGGCTTAGGTCATGATCTCAGGGTCATGAGATAAAGCCCCACATTGGGTTCCATGCTCAGTGCAGAATCTGCTTGAGATCCTCTCCCGCTGCCCCTTTGCTGTATGTGTATACTCTCTCTCTTTCTCTAAAATAAATAAAATGAAATAAATCTTAAAAAGAGAAAAGAAAAATAAGTAACTGGATCTAGATAGAATCAGAAATTTTACATTATTTGGGTGGAAATATCTTCTTAATTTAAAAAATTTATTTTATTAATTAGAATCATGAAATATTTTATTTTATGACTAGATAAATATCCTATTTTATATATTTTTGAATATCTTAACCATCTTTGAGCTAAATTCCTATGCACCTTATGATATTGATTGAAGCAATTCTTTGTGCCTTTACCTATTTTTAGAAAGACTGCATAAAAGGCAATTTATGAGTTTTTTATATTTTAATTTACTAACATGGTAGTGTTGTCATGTTAAAAAGTTTATTTGACATAAGGCAGCTATTTGACTAATGCCAGGCAGATAAACCTCTAATTTTTCAAGTAGTTTAAGGGCCACAGCCATATAATATGAATCATATCAGACTGTTAGTAGATTTTTGCTGCTTTTCTTTCCAAATGTCTGATGAAGCAAAAATTCAGCTTATAGTAGAGCAATAATAATTCACCTTAAAATCCAGGGCAGTATCACTTTTTTTTTTCTTTTCTTTCTTTTTTTATTCCAGGAATATAGTGATTCAAAAATGGCCAGGTGTTTGGAGAGTAGATATTCCAAAACAAATACTTTATAAAAAGAATTACACGCTTCTCAATTTATTATGTGTCAAGAAACATCTGTAGAGGTGATTATTTCCTTTGTAATAAGCCTAGTAGGGGCAATTGCAGAACTTTAAATATCTAACGGTAATCATTAAGGTTTACATTTAGGATATCACTCAAATTGTCAGTCTGCCCTAGACAGCTACTGAGAGCCTTAATTCCTTATTAGGAAATTCATCTTTCTTGAAGTTGATATAAGATTAGATAGTTAAGTCTGGGAAAGCTGCCAATTGTTATTGCTGTGTTATTATTTTTTGTATTTGAAAGTATCACTGAAGCAGATTTCTGCCCTCACCAAGCCTGAGAATGAGTGGCTTTTTATGATGTGCTCATGGTCAGCATTGTATCGCTCACATTTACCTGCTGCCATTTTGGTCATGCTTTGGCTAATTGACAAGTGAGACAGCTGGGATTGAATATTGAGGTATAACTCCCTAGAGAAGGTAACTTGTGTACGTTTTATAACTTCAGTTATAATTCTACTCTGCCACAAAAATTGTGCATGATTATATTTGCCTTCCTAATAAGGAGGCTCTACCTCTAAGCATTTGGGGGGAAAAACAAACAAACAAACAAAAAGACAAAAAACACAGAAATTACGTGGGAGATCTAGAAAGAAGGCTGACTGAACTGAGAGAAGTGACAAAATGACCTGAGCAGCCAATTTGGTATATTAGAAACTGGGAAATTTTTGTGGTAAATATTAGAATTTGTGTGGAGGACAGTGCAGGCTGTATGTCTTCTCAACCACAGCCTGGATACCAGGTGGGTTGTTATATTGAAATGTAATTTGGAGGGTCGTTAAATTACATTTGAATTAAAAGGTCAATTTCAAGCAAACATATCAACATTATCAAGCAGAAAGAAAGAAACAGAACAGTCACACAACATCCTCATCCTTTAAGCACTATGAAAGCTTTATGCATAAAAGTTCACACCTTGGAGGATTCAATAGCTTTATGATAACAATCTCTATTCAGAGTTGGCATGTGGACATAAGAATAGCAAGGAACTAGGATAGTGTGTCTAAATGTATCATTTATTTTGTAAGCTCTTGCAGACCAATTGTTTTGTAAAATACAATAAAGAATGAATTACTAGAGAAATTTTAAGAATACAAGTCCCTGGTGGCTTTTGTTGGTATGTTTGTTTTGCTATTAGATTTAAAGCTTAAAGATGAAATTATCCTGGAAAATTACTATAAATATTTCTACTCTCAATTTCTGAACAGTATCAGTTTACTGATCTAGAAGATCCAGAGCCTTGTTTCAAGTGTTTTAGGCTATTTGGCCAAATTATTATGCTCTGTTCTTGTACGACGAAGACACTTCAATTTTTCTAACCACCTGTTATTATCCTGAACACTCTTTATTTTGCCAAAAGAAATTTATTTAATAGTTCTTATGCTAATTAAGAACACTCCACTATAGGTTTGAAAACAGTATTTGAAATCCCTAAGTAATCTCCTCTGGAGTGTTGAGTCCTGATTACTGTACCTTTTTTTCTTCTTTTTTTAAGATTTTATTTATTTATTTGAGAGAGAGAGTGAGCAAGAGAAGGAGAGAAAAATCAGAGGAAGAGGGAAAAGCAGACTCCCCACCGAGCAGGGAGCCTGACATGGGGCTCAATCCCACCAACACCGGGCTTGATTCCTGTACTCCAGGATAATGATCCAAGCCAAAAACAAGATGCTTAACTGACTGAGCCACCCAGGTGCCCCTTGATTACTGTACTTGAACACTAACTGTCCCTAAGTATCAATTAAAGCTTACTTACACATCTTACCCATACACATACACACAACAATGTTTATTCTAACAAAAATTTCAATATGTATTATTAAAGACAACAACAAAAGGTCAGAAACAAAATTATTATTTGAGTTGAGTTTAAAGAAAGACTTCCTTCACTTTGGTGATCAAATGGTATGAAATCTCTAGGAAACATAAGGCTATATAGCTCCCTTGCATTAAATACAGTTACATCTCGAAGCACATTTTCAGTTAGTCCATCATCTTCTGTACGTTTTCAGTGTAGAAATATGTGAAAGTTCTGTGTCCAAGATTGTTTTACCAATACAGATACAAAGACTGAAGCAGAGGCAAAAGAGTTCTGTAGATTGAACAGATATAAGAATATCCTTCAACCAGACCTTCTAAACCTGGACTTGTGGTTCAGATATCTATCTCCTGGCTACTAATATTTTTCATGAAACCATGTTTTTTGGGGGGAGTTCATGTACTTAATAAATTTTTCCCTTCTCTTACAGTCATTACTCATAATAATTTCTTGCAGTAAATAAAATAACTACACCCAGCTGTAGTCTATTTCTACCCAAAAGTTCTTTAGAACTTTAGAAATGTTACAGATTTTAGAAAATTTAAAAATTATTTTTTTGGCTGGCTACTGGTAATAATAAATGACAAATTAAATTCCTACATTCTTGACCATATGCTTACTACTTTGAGTATTAAATATTTTCTTTAGAAACTCTTTCCTTTGACTAATGTCCTTTACTGCAGGCTTAATTTTAATAATAAATCCTCTGAAAGCTACAGATAGACTGTTTTTACTTCAAGAGTTTCACGTATTTTAAAAATTTAACACTTGATACTAGATTGATGGTTGAGAAATAAATTTAAACTTAAAGTTGATGCTCTACTTTCAGAATGGGTAATGTGCCCTATAATCTTATGTTGATTGAAATCAAGAGAATGATAGAGAATATTTGCTTAGCAAATACTATTTCAAAGCATGAAATGTTACATACTAAAAATAATTGCATTTGGCATCTACTTTTCTTCGTGATGATTCACTATGTCAAAAGCTTTTATTTTTACTAATATAAATTTCAGCTGAGGCCTAAAATGATGTATTGGAGTTGGTGCCATCATTTTCTGGTACTTTTTTATAATATGACAATATGATTGCATATTACTTAATATTCTATACAGTTTCATACCTTGTGTGAATACATCACAGGTAGTAAAGATTATTTTAATTTTATATTGGTGTTTCTTTTCTGTGTGTTGATTGTTAAAGATGAAATTTGTGATGATAGATCTAAATCAATTTTAATATAACATTTACACAGTACTCAGGCAATCATCATATACTTAACTTCAAACAAACTTTTGTCACAAAAATGTGATGTATAGCATTTCCTTAGAATAGCATTTTATTAGAATAAACTGAGCATTTTATTAGAATAAACTAAAATGAACTAAATTTATTAAAATAAATTTTAATGCTTAAAATTAGCATTTTAATAGAATAAACTGAGTATACATTTTACGTGAGGAAGCCAAAGCAGTAAATATTTTTTTTTATAAAGACACCTTTAATCAAGACATAAAACTTGACCTCAAGATGCCACCAATTATCCATTGTGACTGAAATGTAATGAGTTAGCATAATTTATAAAATCTGCTAATTGCCCTTCATGGTCATGGATATGAATCTAGCTCTTAATATAAATAAGTCATGGAGCCTCTTAAACATTCAATGTAGAAAAATTAGGCATTTTTGAGACATAATGGGATCTTATTATAGTGTTGTACTATTACCGGCTTATAGTCTCTCCAGAAGTGGCTTTTTATTTTCATCCATTTGTTTGTCTGTGAGCAAGTACCTATTAAATACCTACTAGGTGTCAGATTCTGCTCTCTCGTGGAACTTACATCCTAACAATTTAAACAATAAACAGGTAAATACATAATGTAATTCAGGTACTGGTAAATGCTTTGCAAAGAAGCAGAGAAAGAAAACAGTGAATGTTGACAGTGGGGTTGTGGGAGATAAGCAGGTTTAGACAGGGTGAGGAGTATATTTGAGCGGAGATATGAACCACATAAAACAGGGAAAGGGAAGGTAATTCTAAACATGATCATTTAAGAATGAAGGATAGATTTGTTGCAGCTCCTTGGTGATTTGTATCACGCTTATAAAGAACATGATTGCTATCTCCAATTCTTAGCATGCTGATAAGGTGATAGTTGTTTAGAAAGAATGGTAGTGATTTATTGAGATTCCGTTTCTGAGAGCCACTTGTGAAGGTAATGAGTGATAAGTTCCATATCAGTATTCCAGGCTTTTGCAATTTTATCATGGACTGTGACAACATATTTGCATACAAATTATCCTGCAGTGTTGTATATGAATAATCCAAGTCATATAAATTGAAAAGCATCATCCTAAAAGAGATTTGGGGGAACTTTATTTTCAAGGAGAATTCTGGGATTTTTGTTCTAATGTCCTCACTATTGACTGATTTTAAGTGGAACATAAGATCAATTGTTTGAGAAGGATATGCCATAATACCACTCATATCAATAGATTCTCTCTCCTTTTACCTCCTTTTTTGTTCTTTCACCCAACATGTAATTGATTCCACATGGTCTGCCACGATGCCATGCCCCTGCAAACAAAACAAAATATCTTCTTGTCCCAGCAATCTAATCTCTGTCAATGTTACTATCATTTTCTCAGTCACTCAGCTGGAAATCTTGGTGAAATCTTTGATTCTTCCTTGGCCAAATCCACATCTGTTTCAGTCACCAACTCTTGTCCATTCATGTTTTGTTTTCTCAAGAATTAAGCTCAGGGAGTGCGTGGTGATTTAGTTGGACTCTTGATTTTGGCTCAGGTCATGATCTCAGAGTCCTGGGATTGGATTGAGCCCCACATGGGCTCCATGCTCAGCAGGGATTCTGCTTCAGAGTCTTTGCCCCTGTCCCTCCCTCCACTCATACTTGCACACTGTACATGCACTCTCTCTGTCTCTCTTTCTCTCAAATAAATAAATAAATCTTAAAAAAAAAAAGAAGAATTTGGGGCACCTGGGTGGCTCAGTCGGTTAAGCGTCTACCTTTGGTTCAGGTCATGGTCCCAGGGTCCTGGGATTGAGCCCTGTATTGGGTTCCTTGTGCAATGGGGAACCTGCTTCTCCCTCCCCTCTGCACCTCCTTCCCTACCCCACCCCACCCCTGGCTCCTGCTCTCTCTCTCTTGTGCTCTCTCTCTCAAGTAAATAAATAAAATATTTTTTAAAAAAATTAAGTTCAGCATTTTGCATGAAAATTTAGAATCTGAACTTAAAGCAGAGCTTCAGAGCTTTCTTTGGGCCCAGGACCATGGAAGATGTGACACATTTCTCTCAGCAGGACTGGCTCATCCTCAGACATGGGGAGGCATATGATTCATATGTAAAATAACCAGGTAATTCTGATAGATCTCCTTTGGGGATATGCTCTCTTGTGTGTACACTCTTCTCCCTTCTAGTTGCTTATTTCTAGCGTGGCAGAAATAAGACACATTCTGTGCCTAGCATAGAATGAAGAAACCTAAGTAAATGTTGCAGTTCTATTACATGTTTAGCCAAGTTGGTTAATCTCTGAAATGCTTTAATCATTTATAAATTAAAACACTACTCTGTTTTCCATTTACAGTTCTTATGTTGGACAAATGCAGTGACAAATACTAAAAATCTTTACAATAAATAGTATTCTACACACAGGAAGGATAATAGTATTATTGTAGTTAATTAACATTGAGTGAATGAAACTTTGAATAATCTAATTTTACTATTCTAGACCTCACATTCTGTATTTTACACTAAAGAATTTGAATTAAAAATGAGTTCTCGGGCACCTGGGTGGCTCAGTGGGTTAAAGCCGCTGCCTTTGGCTCAGGTCATGATCCCAGGGTCCTGGGATCGAGGCCCGCATCAGGCTCTCTGCTCAGCAGGGAGCCTGCTTCCTCCTCTCTCCTCTCTCTGCCTGCCTCTCTGCCTACTTGTAATCTCTCTCTCTGTGTCAAATGAATAAATAAAATCTTTAAAAAAAATAAAAATAAAAATAAATTTAAAAAAAAATGAGTTCTCAAAGGATATCCCCTCTCATTGCAAAACAGAATTACCTGACGAAGCTAGAATCAAACAAATATAAGTATCTCAAGTCAAGTATAGTGATAGCTACAAAATCAGCGAAGACTGAACATTGGAGAGAGTCTTTATTTAAAATGGTGTTTTTTGGAGCACCTGGGTGGCTCAGTTGTTAAGCGTCTGCCTTCGGTTCAGGTCATGATTCCTTACCTGATTCCTGACCTGATTTTAAAAATAAAATCTTTTAAAAAAATAAATAAAATGGTATTTTTTGGTCAAATATAAACCCCATCTTTAGTCAATCACCTCTAAAATCAGTCTTCTTTAATGAATTGTTTCAAATATTTTTACTAATAGCAAAATTAATAACTGCCCAGTTGATATTATTAAAAGAGATAATTCTCAGGTCAATGGATACTTTATTTTCAAGGTAATGAAAATTCTAGTTATTCCCCCAGGTTTTTCAAGAGTTAGCCATTAGATATTACCTTTAAAAGTGTTACTCATTAGGGGTGCCTGGGTGTCTCAGTCAGTTAAGTGTCCTACTCTTGATTTCTGCTCAGGTCATGTTCTCAGGGTCCTGAGATCCAGACCAGGTCAGGTTCCTTATTCAGCGGAGAGTC
Organism: Ailurus styani; assembly: GCA_002007465.1. Classification (NCBI taxonomy): domain Eukaryota; kingdom Metazoa; phylum Chordata; class Mammalia; order Carnivora; family Ailuridae; genus Ailurus; species Ailurus styani. Next base: position 2,430,430 of record LNAC01000058.1, read on the forward strand.
TGCTTGAGATTCTCTCCCTCTGCACCCCCCCACCCTTGCAGTGCACCTGTACACACACTCTCTCTGTCCAATAAATAAGTAAATCTTTTAAAAAAGTGTTACTCATCAAAAACTAGAAATCATTGTGCTGTTTTGTAAAAATTATGCAGAATGGAGACTTAAAATCATTGTCTTTCTTTGATGTATGCTTTTAAGGAGTATATAATAAAAGTTTGTGGCTGAACGATCAACATTAATATTTTCTCAAATAATATTAAGGATTCTTGGTCACATACTTCCTAAAGCATAAAATAAACATACTACAAAATATGTATGTTTTTTATACTTACTTTCAAGACAGAATTATTTCTCTTAGATTATAGAGGTGATTATTTGACAAAAGAAAGTAAACTTTCATTCAAATGAGATATCTACACCACAGGGTTAACTAAATAAAAGCCACTTTTATGACCTAGCAAATAGCTCATAGTATCAGTCCAAAAAAGAAATCTATAGTAATGATAAATCCCTCTTTTATGACAGGAAGAATTTCTGAATTTCTATAAATCCTACTGACTATGTATTGTTGCATTCATATATTTGGAGCATTTATTAATACTAGGAAAATCATTTAAGTCATCAATGGAGCAGGAATGTAATTCAACTAATATTTATTGAGTACAAACAATTGTAAGGCATTGTGCTAGGGTTTAAAGAATAAAAATTGTACTAGGCAGGAAAATGAAGTTTGTTGCAAATGAAGAATAGCAACATTTATCCCTACAATCCTCTGATTTTCATAATATAATGGTGATGCTCTGTGATTAATGTTAGTGGGCAGCATAAAAATTTCTCTATTTCTTGGGTCTAGCCACAAAAATACTTACCTTTTAATATAGCCATCCCTTTAATAACACTCAAAATGTGAAATCAGGTAGTGTATATGTGTTTCCCCCCTTATCAGATTTTTCTTTTATTCTCCCCTGCTGTCATTTCTTTCTTAAAGCAGTAAAAAGTAATTTCCTATGAAGTTTACAGCCTCTACATTTTTTCTTGATTTCAAAATATATTTTTAGGTAAACAGTCACATAACATTTTCCTAAAAAATTGTTAAGAACAAATAATAATACTTTAGTAAAAATGGCAGTTTACTTCAAAGAAATATTTTCAGTAGGTTTTTATTGCAAACTATTCAGGGAATGAGCTGGGTTTGCTTAAGATGGCAGCATCTAAATATCTTTTTATCATTTAAAAAATCATGCACAATTTTATATGTAATCAAGGGATGGAAAGCAATCAAGAATGCCTTTGGTTAATTGTATATTCTTTCTTCTTTCCTATTGCTGGCTCAGTATTCCCTATAATTCTATAGGCAATACAGCCCCAGATGTCTAAAAATGAATTTTTAGGAACTTTTAATTGATAGCCTTCAGGTATAGATAATTGAATTTACTAATCGATAGCACTATGCCTGGCAAGTGTATAAATAGCCCCTAAAACTCTAGTTGGAGGAAGTAATTTTATAAATCAGTCCACTATAATACAACTCACTTTCAGGGTCTTCAACTCTACTTCTTGCTTGATTCATATACTTCTCTTTCAGCTACTTGAGGGGGGCACAGCAATATGGGCCACTTGGCAACAGGCACGGTGTCTCTTCCACCTTCCACTGCTTGAGAGTTTCATTTCCTCCCACTTCCCTTTCCACTGCAATCTCAGATATCGTTTGGGTTCAGTCTTTCAAACCCAGCTCCTGCTTCTCATTTCTCTCCTGAGTCAGATCAGGCCTTTGGCTTTCAGTGGTAAAAGTAGTAGCAATCTAGGGGCACAAGAATGATAACAAAATCTTCCCTCTATGTCTTAACTTACTCTGCCTCCATCCTCATAGACCCCAATGGCTATTTTCTTATTTCTTATTGTCCACCCACTTCTGCTTCCTTAACACGAGTCTATGCATGCATGCACACAAATGCACGTCCTATTCCTCGAATGACATATTTAACTGAGTTAGGTGAGCTTAGATTCTTCTGCAATCTGAAAATACTTTCCAGGCTTTGTAACCATCAGTTTTCCACTATTACTGACCTCGTCTCTCCTACAAGGTCTATACTATGTTTATAATGTATACTATGTATGCGATCCTTGTGTATTACACAGGGGAGGGGGATGGGTAGATAAAATGGCTAGGGGCTTGCAAATTTTTGTGGGGAAAGGCATTTCAGATCCTTTTTCATAATTTTAGGAGTAATAAAGTTGTTTTGTTTTGTTTTGTTTTGTTTGGAGAGGGGGAGGGATAGAGGGAGAGAATCTTAAGCAGGCTCCACAACCAGTGTGGAGCCTGATAAGCAGCTCAATCTCAGAACCCTGAGATCATGCCCTGAGCTGAAATAATTTTTAAGAATACCCAGGAAATTTCAAAATGATTTTGTGTTTGTTTCTAAAATAGGAAATAGGGAAAGAGATTACAGCCCATTTTATAATGGAATCAGAATAAACTGTGGGCTGAGCAACTCCAAAGAAAAGAGTTTGGGCTGAGCAGGGCTGTGAGGAAATACATCAGCAGGATGCTCATGGTCCCACAGACATTTATACAAGGATATATGCGATTATCCTCCCAATAGGCTCCTCCCTCCTCTACCTATCCCTAACCCTATCGTTGCCCTGAGGACTCTTAAGGATATCAGCAAGAATCCCAGGGTCTTGGAGCTGAGTGTTCCATTTGAATTCTCCTTGAAAGATGTGTTTTGAGTTTTTAGAACCTGTCAGCCTAACTTGGAACTCTGACTCTTATCCCCCTGCCGACACCTCCCAGGAAGCGTTGTTATACATGGCAATTGTAAAAATTATGTGTTTCCAATATACCATGAATAATGTATTTCAGGTGCCTAATTAATTTAAAAGACTTATAGATGGGCCAAAGACATAATTATAATAGGCTACATTATTTCTATGGGGGAAAAAAAAACATCCTGCATTCCAAATAAACTTTTGGAACACATTCCTCATTATTCAAAGTCAGCCTGTAGCCATTCAAATCATGTGCCTAGAATTCTTATAACTTCATTAGTCCTGGTCCATCATGACACAGCCTATAGAGGATATATTAGTCTGTTCTTTGGAACCAGTTTTGTCAGGGAATTTCTTTGTATTGTCATAGTAAAATGGGCTCATAAATAAAGGTGTGGTTTTGGTTTGTTTGTTTGTTTGTTTGAAGTCAGTTTGGGCAATATGGTCCATGTCATGATACTTTCTAGCATGAAGACATTTGGAGTAGACCATCTATTGCACCAGGTCATCTGGGAGTTTTAAGTTGCAGCAGGTGAGCAAAAAATTAAATGAGAGGACTGACCTTGTTTTATAGTTCTGAAAACATGAAATAATATCATATGTTTACAAATCTATTCCTGATAATACTCATCAATTTTAGTCACCATATCACCTCTTTAAAGATATAATTTTTCACTTGACTTGAGGATAATAGCTTGCTAATACAAAATGAAATAAGCTTAGACATTCATTTTTTTAAAAAGATTTTATTTATTTGACAGAGAAAGAGAAAGATCACAAGTAAGCAGAGAGGCAGGCAGAGAGAGAGGGGGAAGCAGGTTCCCTATTGAGCAGAGAGCCCGATACGGGGCTTGATCCCAGGACTCTGAGATCATGACTTGAGCCGAAGGCAGAGGCTTTAACCCACTGAGCCACCCAGGCACCCCGACATTCATTTTTGAGTATCATTCACATGTTCACTTTTAATAAGTGAGTGTGTTTCAGGCATACCTAGTATGAACAATTTGTTTTATGCTTTTAAAAATTAATGTGGGTAAATGCTTGGATTTTCCAAGAAAAAGAGTTGTTATATTTTTATCATTACATTTAAAAAAATTTACACTTAAACTTGGGCAAATAGTTTAAAAGGCAATAAACCAAAACCCCAAGTGAAAAAAGAATTTCGTGGTGAATATTTTGGACAATAGTTTTTTTCTTTGACCTTAGTAATTTTACGTAAAAACCTTAGAATGTTGCAGTTTATAAACCTTTAATTAAAGATTTCAAATCCATTCATAACTATTCTAATAGATTGTTTTTTCCTTTAAACTTATAGTGGTATAATCTCGGATTAAAAAAATAGATTGAATTCAGGTCAGATTACTTTTTGGCCATATGTCTTTTTATCTTATGTTTAATTTGTTGTGACATGCTGCTTTTTCTAAAGAATATCTAATGTTTAAGAGCTAGATGAGCCAAAGAAATTAATAGGAAATACCCTATTCCTGCACTGAATTAGTCACCTTGAAATATTATAGAAAATTTAGATACACATGAGTTTGTTTTCAACTGTGTGCCTGTCCTTTACATTTCTTGATTATAATATTTGGGTTAATGCTTGTATAGCACTTAGCACAATGCCAGACATGTACCAAGTATTCATTTCTTCTTCTCTATGGGAACCTATAATCATAACTATAAGAACAACTCTAACATTTACTTTGAGACCAAGGCTAACAATGAAAAATGAAACTCAATAATAATATCCCATCTGTGCAGTAGTAGGGGGAAGGAAATGATGAAAAGCCATTTTCAATAGAGCTGGAGAATATTGTAAACCACTTCCATTTGTCTCTGTCATTTTCTCTGAAACAGCAATTATGCTCTCTAGTTTTGAATCTCCTAATGATGTGCAACTGCTTAATATATTTTGTCGACTCTTTTATTATTTCATTTCTTATACAAAATATGTGATACTACTAAAAGTTTGAAGAAAACATACAAAGATATTAAGGCATGATAAAAAGGATTGACTGTACTCTCTAATATTATGAGTAAAATATGGAAGGGATACAAATTTTCATATACCTAAATGTTTCCAGCTATGGAAAAGCAATTAACCAGATTAATTCATCTACAGTGAGTTACCATAGGTCTTCTATGTGTGCTCCTACTTAAAATAGGCAAAGGAGAATTACTGGGGGAAGAACAGTTTTACTGGCTCACAATTTATAGAATGGCCAGTATAGATCAAATGCACCCAGTGATTTGGTGCAGTTCTCTAGCTGCCTGAAAATGAGATGGGCCTCTAGATCATCAGAAACCAAAGATACAATTTTCCACCTAAAAAGGGGATGGAGCCTGCTCTGGTAGACTGGATTAGATATGTCTGTCACCTATTTTGTGGCTGTGGATCTTCAGAGAATCAATCAACTTTCTTGTGATTTATTTCTCCATTTTTGAGGTAAGCCAAGCAGAAACTATTTTTAAAAAAGGAACATAGCAACATAGCCTTATAATCATTTCCTACTGTCTATTCCCCGACTTCTCCACCACCCAATAAAGTGAGATAAAATAAATTTGTAATTAGTCATGGGCATATCTTAAGAGATATGGATAGAACTTTTTCTTCTTCCAGCTTCTTATAGACTGCTTTGCTTGGTTATTTTACTACTTATTTGACAAAGACAACGTATGAAATCAATTGTCTGTTGGACAGAAAAATACCTTCCTGGACAATTCAGAAAATGAAAAACAGTATCCTAGGGAGATTACCCATGGCATTACTTCTGGGATAACTTGTGGTCTGTAATTATAAATACCTAGTGAAATTTATGGGATTATCCGATTACAAAAAAAATCCCCAAACTCTAAAATCCACTTAGTAAACATTTGATACGGAAGCATAGAATTGAAATCTAGTGGAGACCTTATTTGGTTCTACACATACTGTTATGGACTGAATGTTTGTCTCCTCCAAAAATCACATGTTGAAATCCTAACTTCCAAAGTGATGGTATCTGGACGTGGGACCTTTGAGAAGTAGTTAGGTTATAAGGGTGGAGCTCTCATTAATGAGTTAAGTAACTTTATAAGAAACTTTAGAGAGGTGATTTCTCTCTCAGCCACGTGAGGATACAAGGAGAAGATGGTGACTTGCAGACCGGGAAGAGTGCCCTCACCAGACACCCAAACTGCCAGCTTCTTGATCTTGGACTTAGCATCCATAACTGTAAAAAATAAGTACCTGCTGTTTAAGCCACTCAGTAAAATGGCATTCTGTTATACAAGCCCAAAATGATAAAACACCCACCTTGTTTACAGGTGATAAAAAGGAGACCCAGAAATGAAAGGCCACTCAATGAATTAAGTGTTGGAGTGGAAATTGAAATTCAGTTTTCTAATCTGCAATCTGGCATTCTTTCCAGTACAGTCTTTGTGATTTACTTATTCAGCAAACATCATGGGGCCTTGTATATTTAGAAGGCATTACTTTAGAGATTGAAGTGAGGAGAGGAGAGAAGATATAAAATGACTAGGGAATTCCCTGTCCTGGGGAGCGTACAGTTTAATATACAACATGAAGCAGCCCCACTTATGGCCTGTTAGAATGTGCAGAATGCTTAGGAAAGGTGGCCAGGATATAGAACTTCAGAGGAGGATGAAGTCTAAAAGATCACAAAGAAGGCTAAGGGAAGGATAATTTTAAGCTGAAGGGTGGATATGAATTCAACTGGGAATATCAAAAGGAAGGGATTCTTATCTATGAAGTTTCTTTAGTTGCAAACAATAAAGGGAAAATTAACAAAGCTGGTTAGAAAAAAAGGCAGTTTTATGTGTCTAGGAGGCAAATATGATGGGTAGATTCTTCAAGGTGCCACTTTCAAGATGAATGCACTTGCATTCACATTCTTAGGTCACTCCACTTATAAGTCCAGCTCCTGGAAGAGAAACTAATTGGCTAAGCAAGAGCAAGGCAGATTGACTAAGAGTCTAATCATATTTATACAGAATGAGAGAGAGATGGCCACTCAAAAAAAGACATCAAGGTGCTGTTACTGAAAGAAAGTAGTACAACATAAAGCACAAAGATGAGTACAAAATAAAAAGCACAAAGAAGGGCGCCTGGGTGGCTCAGTGGGTTAAAGCCGCTGCCTTCGGCTCAGGTCATGATCCCAGGGTCCTGGGATGGAGGCCCACATCGGGCTCTCTGCTCAGTGGGGAGCCTGCTTCCTCCTCTCTCCTCTCTCTCTGCCTGCCTGTCTGCCTACTTGTAATCTCTCTCTCTGTGTCAAATGAATAAATAAAATCTTTAAAAAAAAAAAAAGCACAAAGAAACACAAAAGTCAAATGCTCACTGCAGCATCTTGTGGAGTGTGAATGGGAAAACAACAACAACAACAACAACAAAACAAAATGAAACAAACCAAAACAACAAAAAAAACTGAGGTAAAGAAAAGAAAAAACAACTAAGGCCAACAGAATGTTAGATTAGCCTNAACAAAATGAAACAAACCAAAACAAAAAAAAAAAAACTGAGGTAAAGAAAAGAAAAAACAACTAAGGCCAACAGAATGTTAGATTAGCCTGATTGGCTGAAGCATAGGATGAATAGATGACATCAGAATGAGCCAGACTGACTTGCTGGTCATCTTCATCTTCCCCTTTCTATGTCCCCTGCACCATCCCAATCAGTAAATTACTCTTCTCAATTTACATTAAATTTATAAGGTACGAGCTGATTGCAGAAGCACTTGACCCAAGGGAAGAGAAAGTGTCAGGTAGTAACAATCAGACCCCAGGCACAAATGTTGCAGAGCCTGGTTTATTTCTCCCTCAACCTTCGAAGAGCAACTGGCTTTAGCTACAAGGCTTAGGAGTAACAATTTGTCTTAGGAAATATGCCAAGGAGTTTCTGTCCACCTGAGCCAAGTAGCCTCTTCTTCCACAGCTTCCTCAATCTGGGCATTCAAGTAGTAAAGGGGACAAAGCAGTTATACTGGGGACATTTCTGAAAATAGTGGAAACCATAGAGATGTGGACCATTTTCAAGTGGTAACATTTAGAGTTTTCTCCCACAAAATCCATGGGAGTTGCTCCCTGATGATTCTCCCAGTCCTCATCCCATCTTTGCTCTGAACCCCTTGTTGGATAATTTGTGAGAGCTTTGCTTTCTTCATTTGCAATATGAAGAGTTTGAATCAAGTTCTGTCTTAAGAGTTCTTCTTAAGTTATCTTTTGATGTCAGACTGAACAGCTTGTTTGGGGTCATGTTGAGAAAAGACTTGACCGCTTTGGACTCAGGAGTTTGGTCTTCAGGCTATAGATTATGAAAGTTAAGTACATGATCTTTAGAAGCAGAATCATTGGCTTCAAATCCTTCCCAGACCTCTCATGGACAAATATGTGATTTGAGAAGGTATTATATCTTTTAATTGTTTTATTTTGTAAAATAAATGGATAAAAATTCACAGTTAAATGAAGTAGCTCATAATTTTTAAAATATAATAGTAACGGCCACTGGGGTTTTTGAAGGGCAGAGTATACTGGCTAAGGCATTGGCAATGGCAGGTGCTCTGCTTGATGAAATGATTGGGGTCAGCATCTTATCTAGGTATCACTAACAAGTGACAAAACAGAAGTGCCACAGACAAAAAATAATAACACAACCAAAAATTATAACTATGGCAAATAATGTAGCAGATTATTCAGTTATTTTAATAATAGATAACACTTATTGAACACTTCACCATGTGGATTGCTTTAAAATATTATCTTAAATACCTGAAGTCATTCTGAGACCCAGAAGCTATTTTTCAGCTCAGTCATGGTCCACTGCGTGTTGCTTAATTCTTCTCTAATTTAAATTGCTAATTAAGGAAAAATATACCTTTAAGTGTGTGTGTCTGTGTGTTTCAGTGTATGTACATACTCTACAAACATATATATATATATATTAAACAGTCCTACACATACACATGCATCATTCGGGATCATGTAGAGTTGCAGATAACAGAAAACCATGATAGTTTTAGAAAATAAATATACACTTTTTCTCATATAACAAGAAATCTTGTCATGTAGTTTCTGATATTTTAGCTGCTCATCAAAGCCATCAGGGACCCAGTTTGCTTCTAACCTTTACTCCAATCTCCTAAGCATGTTGGATTTTTCCCTTGTGCATGCCACTTTGTGGTTAGAATGTGACTTCTCCATGTCAGATATCCAGTCTAGTTCAGTGAATAAGAAATACCCTCTTTCTGTGTGAGGTCTCAATGGAAGACTGAAAGGGCAGGTAGGAAAGTGAGAAACTAGATCTTATGACTATTTCAGACCACTGTGATCCATGTCCTAGAGCAGAGCATGTTTGGGCCTGACAGTAAGTCAGGTTTCTTAAGTAAAAAAAGAATAGAGGAAAGAATGCTGGTAGGAAGTAGCAGAATTCACCAAAACAAGGATACATAAAGTTGCCTTACTTGAAAGATGCTATAATACATTATGAAGAAAAGTAAAGTATTTGTGAAATATGAGGCAAGAGAAATCCTTCCAAAATAATTGTGATCATTTATGTCTTTCATTTTAATTAGTGGAAGAAATTTTTAAATAATTCTCAGAAACTTCAGCAGATAATTCCATGAAGGGACAAATAGTCACCGAATGAATAGACAGCCTTTTGTTGTTGTTTTCTTAAATAGGACAACTTTTGAAGGGCTAATGTAGTATCTTTGTTGTCAAAAAATGGTTTCAACTGATAATCTATTTCCAGGGACAAGAATCATCCTGGACTACAAAATGTGAGCTTATCTATGTTACCTTAGGTGAGTGATTCTAGCTTACTTTAGTGGACAGACTGCATCTGTTCTTCTATAGTTAGCATTTTCTCGGGCCGCCAGGAAGCATCTCATCACTTGGCATGTCCCACATATTAGACAGAGAGAAAAAGAGAAGAAAGCTGGAGTGCAGTTGCTGAAGGACCTGTATACTTAGAGCTCTGCAGAAATGACAGCTGGGAACAGGCAGGCATGATGTGGCTATAATGGATTAGCAGCAAGGGTAGACATGATCTGTTGACGAGACAAGACCAAGGGAAAGAAACAGAATTTCAGGATTTCTAATTGTTAACTACTTCAGAGGGATGTCAGGAGTTCCAAGATACTCAGAAATGCAGGATGTTTGGAGGTATAAATAATAGGTAATTGTTGATAAGTGTGATGGTAGTTTCAAGTGACTTTCATATCTGACTGCTCTGCTTCTTTGACTAAGGAAATTGTTTTGAATTTGGAAAATTATATGTACAAGCATTCTGGATATAGTATTTATGTGAGCTCAATAAGCAGTATGTTTTACTTTGATATCATTTGTTTTCTGCTATCATATTATATTGGGTGGAAGAAAAATAGATTGCAATTATTTGCTCAAATATGTGAAAAACAGTGTTTGGAGAGTAAGAATTTGGAGAGTCATTTCAGTTAAAAATATTATTTCTTATGACATCTTCCTGAGGCTCTGCCAGCAGGTTAGGAGGCAACTGAAACAATGGAGTCAGAAACTTCAAAAATGTGGCAATATGTAGTTTGCAAATATATTTACTGTTTGTGTAAGAGGTGTTTGTGTTGCATGTGTGCACACCCACAGAATGCTATTTTACATGGTCATGGTGGTGCAAATACATTGATGAATTATAATTTTGGGATTCAAAAGGACTTGAAGAGACTGTGATTTATGAGATTATTACAGATTTCCTTGTCTGCAATTTTTTGTCTTGGCTCAGTTACGTAATATGTTTGAAAAGATAAAAGATAACCATTTCAGGAATTTTTATTTATATTTTTGTAGGTATTTTGATTTCTTTTAAGTATAAGAAGGGTCTCAGATAAATCTTCATAATTTAACATCATTAGGGGCATCTGGCTGGCTCAGTAGGTTAAGCATCCAACTCTTAATGTCAGCTCACCTTTTGATCTCAGGGTTCTGAGTTCAAGCCCTACATTGGTCTCCACACTGGGTGTGGAGCCTACTTAAATAAAAATAAAAATAATAATAACTTAGAATAATTATCTTTAAATATGAAATTAGTCTTTGATAGATCCACAGAGTAAGTTTTCTCACCTATAGTCCAGTTTATTTTTCATTAGGTTATAATGGCAAATAGGCTTAAAATTATTTCTGTAATAATAACATTAATAATAAAAAACAACTATAATAATAAAAAAAAATCTAAATTTTTCCAAACCTTTCCCAAGTTAAAAATATCTGCGTATAGAAAATGTCTTTGATTTATTATATAAAGGGAGAAAATGTTAATATTTTTATATGGTTTTTTTCTTTTAACTTTTCATATCATCCTAGTTATCTAAATACATTGTGACTTTGAATAACTTAAAAATCTTCTCAAACCTTAAAGACATACTAAGTGAAATAAGCCAGTCATGAAAGGGCAAGTATTACATGATTCCACTTATACAATATACCTGGAATAGTCAAATTCATAGAGACAGAAAGTAGAATGATGCCTGCCAGAGGCTGGGGGGAAGGGGACAATGAAAATGGGAGGGTGGTGCCATAATATAGACTTCATTCTAAATGAAAATTAATTTAAAGAATGCATTGTAAAACATTGACAGTTATTATCTCAGTAAATGTTTTATTATTATAGAGGTAAAGGTTTAAATGTGCTCATGAGGGGCGCCTGGGTGGTGCCATTTGTTGAGTCCTCAACTCTTGGTTTTGCCTCAGGTAATAATCGCAGGTGGAGGGATTGAGCCCCAACCTCGGGCTCTGTGCGCAGCTTGGAGTCTGCTTAAGACTTTCTCTCCCTCTGCCCTTCTCCCCGCCCCCATGTTCTCTCTCTCTCTCCCTCTTTTAAATCAGTAAATAGGGGCACCTAGGTGGCTCAGTTGGTAAGCATCTGCCTTCGGCTCAGGTCATGATCCCAGGGTCCTAGGATCGAGCCCACATTGGGCTCCCTGCTCAGTGGGAAGACTGCTTCTCTCTTTCCCACTTCCCCTGCTTGTGTTCCCTCTCTCACTGGGTCTTTCTCTGTTAAGTAAGTTAAAATCTTTAAAAAAAATAAAAAATAAAAAAATCAGTAAATAAATATTTAAATGGGTTCATGACTGTAATTATGACAGAATCAAATTACATACTTAAAATAATTTCCAAAGTCCTTCATTAAGAAACTTTATCATTCTAGGTGGAATTGTTGATAAGGATCTTCGTCACTACCTCAACTTACGATTTCAGAAGGGTTCTGTGGACCACGAACTTCAGCAAATCATCCGTGACAACCTCTACCTCCGCACGGTGCCATGTGAGTACAACACGCGGTGTTACTGTCTTCCTATGCTAAAAAATAAATAATCAGTTATATATCCATTATTTTTTTTTAAAAGTTAAATTGCATTGATTTTTTTAATGGTGGACTTTTGGGACAAAATTGATTTGAGATATGAAATTTTTTTGAAATATGGAGTTTTAAAATGAAAAAGCTTATAGCTGCCTTTGTGTGGTTTATGATGATGTTGTAGCTAGAAGAGACTTGTGATTTTCAAGCTACAAAACCTATCTTACTGCTTACATTAGTATTGAGAAATATTAATTCTAGTCCAAGATGTTGATGATTTAGGGTGAATCATGATTGGGGTAGAACTCCCTGCTGGGAGACAGGAGAATGCAAATTAAATCTATTAGCTGAAACAGCTATTTTGTAAATGGAACCTACACAGGAACTCCCAGCCTCATCTCTGGTTTGCAGCAGGGAAACCTCATGAGTGAAAAGAAATTTATGCATTGAAAGGTAAAGCTAACTGTTCTATAACTCTTAGAAAGTGATAATACTGAGTGTTGAGTACAGATTTCTTATATGCAACCTATAGAAGTCCACAAAACAACAATCCCTGATTATGAGCAGATGCTACTTCAGAAGAGAGGACTTGGTCAAATGATAACATTCACACATCAACTTTTTAGTACTTGTTTCATTTTATTTAATAATCTATTAACTTTAGGACAATTGAAGGACTTTTCAAGTCAGGTCCTAGATCCTAGGTAGATATCAAAATCTACTTCCTTCATGTTCCATGACCCCCAGAGATTTTACAATCTCTCCAGAAACTCTGTGGGTCTTGTGGGTATTCCTTTTGTTTTAGTGCTGCTCTGAATTTTAATAAACTCAAAGTTATGGGCTCTGGAAAGTTGATATTAAAGAAAGAAAAACTTGGCTAGCATAAATAAAACAAATGAGCAAAAAAAATGTGTGTGTGTGTGTGTGTGTGTGTGTGTATATATATATATATATATATATATAAATGTGTGTATGAATATATATATATTCGCAGAGGGAGGATATTGAACTACCAGAACTATGTCAAAGATATGGATCATGGATGATTATACTGAAATGTTGAAAACACAGAGAGAAGTAAAATGGAAAGTCAGCCCCCAACCCTTTTCACCTATGCACATCTTAGGAGGGGTAGACTTGTGCCGCTGTTCATCAAAATAAAAATGCCTGGGGCCCCCTATCATGTATTCTTAAATGAGAATGCTTACTGATTGACATCTTGTCAGTCCAAATGCTACCTCTGTCCGTTTGCGTTAGTGAAGTGAATAGACTGTTGGGTTCTTGCTTTAAAACTAGAAGTTGAGAAGAGTGCATTCTTAAACTTGTAAGTTTGACATTAGAGTGATGGCCAGAAGAAGATGGATTAAAGTAAGTGACTGAACTATTTATAAGGTAACAGGTGGACGCATTTTCAAAGCTGTGATGTTGTCAGTGCAGCCATGTGCATTTATCTTTTGTGACATGAAAGAAAGGAGATCTGAAATACTGAATAAAGAATCCAGGCACTTGATTATGTTTAAAAGCTGAGGGAAATAGATAAGAGGCTGACATTCAGGAATACTTGTAGTCCTTGCTAAGGCGATGACATAAATAAGAAGTCTTAATTAAATATGAAGATAATAGGAGTAAATTTTGCATTAGTTAATTAACTTCTTAAATAAGTCATCTCTTTTTAGAGTACCAAAGAAATACTACAAAGGAAAAATAAATATAAGAGTAAAATAACTAGCCTTATATGAGTAAACATAAGGAGTCTTGTGATACGATTTCAGCACAAGGTCATAAATTCAATTAGAAGTCCTTGAATAGCTCTTATAAAGGAGATGATTAGAAATTCAATGAATCTAAATATTATAATCAAACAATTACTTGGATTTGTAGCTACCATTCCTAATAGCCAATTCCAGTAATACTACTCACTAAGGATCCTCTTAACTTTGCATAAAAGTGAGGAAACATCTAAGATAGAAATGATTTATATGATCTATAATCACTTTTATACTGATGAATTGTACTTAGATAATCCACAATCTTCACTCAGTATATCTTTTAATAAAATGCTCAGACATATTCAGAATACACAACAAAAATGTGTCGGTCCTATGAAAAATCCTGGCTTTATTTACAAACTCACGTGTGTGTCCAGCATATCTATTGACCTTGAGTATGGAGTAATATTTGTTACGTATTTTCTGGGGTCAGAAAATTCTCATTGGTTTTCATGAACCCAGCACCATAAAAGGGAAAGGTATTACGTAAGTGCATGTTATTGCTCTTACAAATGCATGCATTAATATGTATGCCTCTTGAGTAATCTATTAATGGCACCCGGAATAGGTGCTGGATAACTCCATGAAAAAAAAATGTAGTCAAATTTCAACTATGTAGGGATGGCTTAGCTGTTTTTACAAAGCAAGTCCCAACTGAGTAATTCTGTGAACTACCACATTACTCTACCACCAGTAACTACAACTGGGTGGAAAGGAGCACTCTTGGAGCTAGATTTCCTTGGTGTCTAGTGAATAAGAGAGGGTCCTGGGGTAAGAGTTCCAGAGACCCCTTCCCTGTACATACCCCTGTACACACACTGTACAGTCAGCCAAATTCACTTGTGGCCAACTTGGCTCCTGTACCCCCTCCAAAAGGCATCTGGGTTTGGTTGCTGGTCAATTTCCAAGCTAAGGGAGGGAGGGAGGTGGTCATCCCAGGTCTCTAGTGGGCCTTAACTAGAGATAATATGAAACCCCATCAGTCTGTTCCCTGCCCCATAAACAGTTGACTGCATTTAGTCTTCATTTTGTTTCCCCAGTACCTTATCTCAGAGCCTAATTCTTCAAAGATATATTTTTTTGAAGCCATGTCTCTAGTCATAGAAGGCAGGACTTGGTCTCAGAAATAAGATTGTTGGGCATGTGGTGAACATGAGGGTACATACTCCTGCATATGCACACAGAAGTTTCCATTAGATCAGTTCTTCGTTCTTTCAAATTAAATCAGGGAGAAAATATCCTTAGGAACTACCTTTTGATATTCTCGCTAAAATATAAGCCAGTCGTATGATTTATATCCATTAAGGTCCTCAATTGGGACCTAAATGTGTGTCTTTTAGTTGCTAGTTGTATAATTTATTGGGACTGGGGGGTAAAAATCTTAAGAGGATCCTCGTGTTCTAAAGTGAAAGCTGATTTAAAAAAAAAATAAGTACTGTAAATGAATTTTCTACTCTTAGATTTCAGGCTGTATAGGATTTTTATGGAATAGAACTTAAGGAGTATGAGTAAATAATGATGAGACCTTACTGTTATAATCTAGAATGTGATAAAGACTAACTAGGAAAAATATATACAGATAAAGGACTCAAAAGAGTTCAGAACATCCATCGAATGGGATTTTCAGTTACTTTAATAGTGCACAAAAGACAGTTGCAGAAGCACTAAGTTAGCAGCATCTACTGAGAGATTAGACAAGATTGTTTCACTGTAACCTGTTAAGTATACAAAGTTAAGGCAGCATATGTTGTTCTTTGGGTAATATAGATTCAAAGGTATATAAAAGAATTTAATGGGATTAATGCAGAAAAATATTGGATTGATTTTCAAGTGCTTATAAAGTAAAAACAGTGTTTTGGTTTTAATATTCTACTGAGCCTAAAGGTTGCATATAGTTAACTCTTGAATCTAATCAACCATGGTTAAATTGGCTATGCTTCTTAACTATGAGAAAAAAATAACCACTTTCATTTACTTATGAAATTCTGGTCTTTTCTATTCTTAATATTTATTAAAGACAAATTAATTTTCAAGGTAGGTATGAGCACTGATATACATTTTAGATGCTTTTTCCCATTATACTGGATGCCATGAAGAACTTCAATGACCAATTTTAAAAGTTTCAAAATGAAATGGAAGGTAGTTAAAATTAAATTTCTCTCCCAAGTTCATACTTTATCATTTGGTGAGATGGTTTTATTAGGAAATATTTTAAATTTATTAGAACCCAAAAGAAATGCCAGCATATACCAAGTAAAAGACAAAAATCAATAAAACCAAAGGTCTAAAACTATTCCATAAAAAGTGAATAAAATAAAAAACATAGATTTAAGATATGAAATAAATTACTTTTATGGAAGAGCTGATTGAGGTGTAACTCACAATGATGCTTCTACGTATTTAAGCACTTAAAGTTAGTATAAACTAAGTGATGTTATAAAGAAGCAATATCAAGAATAAAATTAAGTTTTCTGATAATATATTTTAAATTTTCTGTTATGTTAAATTATCTTCCATGGAGAAGCAAATAGAAGCAGGGTCTTTAAGAGTTATGGGAACTGTTTCCTTTTGAGAACAGCAGTTACCAACATGTGAAAAAGTATAGCTATGCTAGGGGTCAACATCCCATTTCCCTAGTTGTATAGGACAATGGTCAGAGAGGACTATTGGAGAAAAGCTGCTGAACACATTTTTTTAAATGTGAATTTGCTGTGCTTCTTAACTATGAGAAAAAAATAACCACTTTCATTTACTGGTGAAATTCTGGTCTTTTTTAAAAAGAATTTAAAAAAAAAAGTTTTTAAATTTTTTTGAAAAAATTTAAAAAAACATCTTAAAGTAGAGCAGAATTTTCTAGTATACTTCATGGAGGAAAGGAATTTTAATTCTTAAGCACACATCAGTACTTTTAAAGCTTATAAAGATATTTGTTAATATTCAACAAGGCAATATGTTTTTGTGGGCATGAATGAATGTTTCTAAAATCATGAAAGTATAGTTCTAAGCATTCTAAGCATGTAGTAAGAAAAGAGAGTGATAACAACCTGTGGGCTTTACTACCAGAAAAAAATTCTTCCAGTGACATGAAATTCTGTGAGTTGAAAGTGATCAAGAATATAATTAAGTCCTCCTAATATCTTTAAGCAGTATAGGTTCACGTGCTGGGATGGTAGGTTGAATTATAGGTAGACATGCAGGCATAGAACTGGAGATACCAGATCCAACTGAATTTTAAACCAACATGTAGCAACAGATGTGTATTATATATGTTTCAACCTTAGCATTATTACTTCAAGTAAGAATCATCGATTTAGAAGCTCCTTTTAAAGTTGCTTTTAGAATATGAATCATGTTCTTTTGCAATTATTTCTGAATCAAGTTGCCAGATTTTTGTTCTTTGAAAATGAATTTTTTTTAGAGACTAATTGTATTTGGTGCTAAATGTTGAGAATAGGGTTATTAGAGAATAAATATGATTTTTAGAATTGTGCACAAAAGTAGATGGAAATCTATAAACAAATGAAACTAAATTTCTTGAGAGTTTTATAAACCTCTCTGGAAAACTATCTCAAAAGAAAAATTTCAAAAGCTTCTGAACAGTAGCAAATACTTGAAAGGCTTGTTTCTCCTCATTTACTCATTCAGATGTATGCCTGAGTGGTACATGTATTAAAATTGTGTTATTACTTTATATAGAAAGCTGTATTAGGTTTACTCTCTGCCCCTTATCACTGAGAATAATAAGATTTAGTTTCACATCATATACATGAAAGTACAATACATTTTCCTTTTTCTTTTTCCCATTGAGCAAAATGAATGCATCTTTCCTGGTCAGATTAAGGTTCATTGGTTTGGTTGACGGAGTACTCTGCAGGAGAGAAATGGTCAAGAGACATTAGAAGTGATTGTATTGACTTATCCGTTTGACACCACCAGACACTAGTTTTTGAATAAAGGAACACGTCTTGCTCAAAAAAAGCAACAAAGACCAAGAGTGAACAGCCTTACTAAACTTCCAAACCGTATAAAATTCCCTTTGCCCTGATTTGATCAACTTTTTTGTGTATGGCTGTGATCCAATTTCTCTTTTGGTTCGTATTTTTTTTCTTTCCTTTTTATAAGATGGTGGCTCTTCATGGGGAACCTGGGTTTGTGGACCATGGGTGGAATAGGTAGATGGTACCAACACTCTTGGGCTTCAGTGGCTCCAGCAGCTGGCCCAGGGAAGAATCAGAGAGGAGTGCTTAAAGCCTTTTTTCCACCTCCAGAAAAGCCGGTAATCATAGTCAGTGGAAAATAGCTCATCTTCCATGAAGCCCAGAATCTGCTCCCTGCAGACTTCAACATTGTATATAAAGAGGCCAACATATCTCATTGCATGCCACTGCACTTTTTGAATAAAAAGAATTAAGACTCTGTCAGGTTTAGATCTACTCAAGTTTCCAAAGTCTGCTAACTAGGATATAGGCTATTGGATGATTATGTAGCTGAAGGAAAGCAGTGGGCAGATGGCAAGGATACTGGTATTCTTATGGGACTTTAAGGCTGTAAATTCGTAGTAGAACACTCAATTTCTGATTCAAATGCATCTGTCCAAAAGAACGAAGAAGGAATACTAATTGTGGTTACTGATATTCTAATATCTAGTGCATGAGTCAGAGTTATTTACACTTTGTAGTTTAGCATTACTAGAGCTTGGTGAGTAGCAGTAACGCTTGGCTTTACTTATTTGGCAACACAGCACTATGGAAAGAACACTCATCCGAGAATTAAGAACAATTGGTTCTGGACTAGACTCTGCCACTAACTGTAGGACCTTGGCAAAAGCCTTACCTTCTGAACTAAGGGGAGGGAGGGTAGGGAATGAAAGAAATAACTCTATAATGGTTCTCTCTACTCTAAAATGCTGTAGTTTTCTGATTCTGCTGGCTTGTTTTTCTTTATATTATCGTTATTCAAATCAGTTCATCAAATTGGCTTAAATTATTCTGGGTGTGGAATGCCCTTGATATTCAGCAGGTGTAAACAGCTTATGGAAACTGAAGATATATCAAATACAGCAGACACTTCAGGGAAAAATAAAGAGCTGGATTTAAATTAAGTGCAGTTCTGGATAAAACCAGCCATGCGTGTACTTTCAGATTTTTCTATGAATGTCAAGTTAAGGATGCCATCATAAGTCTGATGTTCCTTGAAATCTGCCTTCACTATTCATGAAACTCTGAAATATGGTCCAGTTTTAGTAAGTGAATGGGAAAATAAACATAATGAGAAATACAAAGCTTTTAAAATTGCTCTCCTCCTTTGGAATGTATAATAAGTTGAGATGTGACATAAAGACTTCTGAAGCATGAGGTATATTACTGTGGAAATGTGATTGTAATTTTTACAATGAGATGTTTAACATGAAATATGGTATCTTCTAATGTTGAACTTTAATAAATGTCACTTATGCAAGTGAATGGTGCTGAGTCGACACCCAAATAGATCTAGCTAACGGGAGGCTAAATCAGTGCTCAGTGCAATCTTTACAGCATATTTGAGAAATTCAGGAGATTCAGTAGAGTTTCTCACTCATGGTAATTAGAAGGTAAAAGTGAGGTAGGATTGATAATTGATTGCATTAAAAAGTACCCACAGAACCTGCCTCTAGTAGGCAAGTCAGATCTTTAGACTAGGACCAATTTCCAGTTAGTTTCCCAGGTCCTGTTCTAAGCTTTCTTACTTAAAAGCTAGGTTTCATGAATAATGCTTTTTATGCAAAAAAGTCAGCAAGTATCTACACAACCTCTGTTGGTATGAAGAGAGTTTTACCTACTGCTCAACACAACCCAGTTGTATGCATAAATGGTAACTCCTTAACTTGTCCTCCAAAAAACCCCACTGAATTGGGGAGCTAATGCCAAGCTATGTATATCTGTCCTCTCTCGGTTTTTCTTTTTTTTTTTCCGTAGGAATTCTGAATCCTTTTCTGTTCTCTTTAATTGTTTGACACTGATAAAAAAAAAACTGTGCAGATCAGTAAAGGACCTAAATATTTGTAGGAAAGCTGAGACTGCATGTCCTGAATCTTGTTTATCTTAGCATTCCCAATGGGGGAATTGTCGGTGAGTGCCCATGCAAGACAAGTCCTAGGTAATGGACTTCATGAACATCAACCAGAACAGTTCTTTAAATTGCACCCAACATTTGCAGGATACTTCCTATGTGCAAATGTTTTTCATACATTTTCTAATTCAATCCTCACAGCATTCTTTGAAGGTGTTTTCACCACTTTTGAAGATATATGGAGAAACTGAGGCTCTAATGTTAAGTAACAGGCCAGATACCATGCACTAACTCAGTGAAGGAGCAGAGATTCCATCCCAGATGGATTTGGCTCCCAGCCCACACTCTACATGAGAAGAACTCTCATACTCTCATAGAACTCTTCTACTTCTAGTAGAAGTTCTGGGGAGTCACGAGCACTGTAAGGGTGCATCCAAAGAAGTTCAGAGATGCTCCTAGGATAGAAAAAGAGGAAAAGTAAAGAACTGCAAGGTATCTAGTGAGCACAAATGGAGTTCCATCAATAGAAAAGACATTTTGTTTGTCAAGTAGATATGGACAGAAATTCCTACAATAAAAAAGAAAAAAATGTATATTCATATATATACATATATTTACATACATATATATGTGTGTGTGTGTGTGTGTGTGTATATATATATATATATATATATATAAATGTATATTCATATATATACATATATTTACATACATATATATGTGTGTGTGTGTGTGTGTGTGTATATATATATATATATATATATATAGAGAGAGAGAGAGAGAGAGAGAGAGATGTATATATATGTGGATGGTTACCAGGAAAGTTTTCAAGTTAAGGTCCATTGATTGGCTAGTGTCAAGTCAGTTCATCCTGACATGAGGCTCTTGATTGGCCATTAATCAATCAAGTACCAAACTGTCTTTTTTTTTTTTAGAATGTCTTCACTAGAAATATTGGAATATTTAAACAGCTAAGAGGCTAAAAAATTAATTGATAAATATATTATTCCAATAGTTAAAACCATGAGCCTTATTGTAAGAAGAGAGATAAAATATGCAAAGGACTCTACATTATCTACAAGTTTCCTTAATTTCTAAACTTTGCTTATATATACTTATTTAACCTCAGCTCCATCAGAACTTCTACCAGCATTTCATACTCTGAATTCTAATCTAAACCTAAAATTCTAACTACATAAAACTCTATAAACAGGTATTTACAAAAGTTCCCAGTTCCTCACCTTGCCATTTTATAAAAGTATTTCTTTTGCAAACCACTGCAAGCAAGGGTGGTGGATGGAGTTTGGGGAGGGTGGGGGGATGGGGAGTGAATTAACATTTACAAAACATCTACATGCCCTTGTGTTTTGCAATCCTATGAGATTTCCACCTCATTTCCAGATGAAGAAATTTAGCCTTAGAGAGGTTAAGAATCCCTCCCCACAGCACCGCTGCTAAATAGATGACAAGGAATTCAAGTGCATAGATCTGTCTCATGCCAAGATCCATTTATCAGATGTACCATGTTACATCCTTGGTCACTTGATTTCCCCTACAGTTCTGAACAAATTTTGGTAGGCCCTAGAACATAGGAGACTGCTTAGATGTGTATCTGTATTTTTTACCTAATGTTTCCATAAAAGCAGAAGACATCATGAAAATGGATAGTGAATTATGTAAGACCTCTAAATCACACATTTATTCCCACAACTGCTGTGTAGGAGTCCCACTGATATCAGTCCTACCATGGCTCCAGAAAGATCCAGGTCATCTGCTGATTGATATTATTCAACATTTTTCAAGAATGGCATGCCCTCCTCTGTTCTTATCTGGAAGTAACCAAAACAGAGACAACTGTAATATTTGCTTTAGAATATATAATATTTTAATGGGGAAAAAATGGGCCTTTTCCTGCCATCTCAGTATAACTGGTCCTCCATGGACTCAGATGTCACTTGTAGCGCAGTCCAGTGACAGCTTCTCAGTTCCCAAATCCTCCAACTAGCTCTCTGAGCATAGTTCCATGGTGACACAAGTTGGCACAACTTGTCTGATCCCTTTACTGAGAACACATGGAATTGGGATGTCCACATGTGCTCACAGAGCCTCCTCGGTTTCTGGGAAAATGCCCCAAATCTGTCTAAAGGGACCCAGATTAAGATTCACAGTGATATCCATGGAGCAACTTAAGTCATTAAGGAGCCGATGAGTAGACAGCCAATGAGTGGACAGCTTCTGTCAAGCTTTCATCTCTTCTTACTGTCTTTGGTATCAAAGGATTTGGTTGTTGTTGTTTTTGTACTCCATAAAGCAAAACAGTATATATTGCATCATTCAGGATTTGGCAAGAAATAAAGCCATGCAAAAAAGAAGGGATTTAGGAAATTGGCTATTTAGGAAAATTTCTGTTAAAATTAGAGAAGGAGGTTGCAGAATAGATCCTCAGGAACAATACTCAAAAAATACAGAATTTCCCTATCAGGGTAACTGCTACCTCTGAGGCCTGCACCTATGATTCATGAAGCCAGAATTGAGAAATTGCCACAACAGCTCCCTCTTAACACTTAACAATCTGGAGAATGGACATGGAGACCTTCCTACAGAAAACATTGTATGTCCAAGTTCTTTTGTTATGAAGGAAAAAAAAATCACCTTTAACCAACTTACTTTTCCATGATAACCCGATAGGCATATAGTATCAGTGTCTTAAATTTATTGCTTTTAAAAGACTATTCTAAGTTTTAAATTACTTTTTGATGAATCTATAGTCAAATACTAACAATATAAATGATTGTTATGAAATATTAGTGAAAAGATTTACAGTACATTTTTTGTTAAAGATTTTTTATTTATTCATTTTGACACAGAGAGAGAGATTACAAGTAGGCAGAGAGGCAGGCAGAGAGAGGAGAGAGGAGGAAGCAGGCTCCCTGCTGAGCAGAGAGCCCGATGTGGGCCTCGATCCCAGGACCCTGGGATCATGACCTGAGCCGAAGGCAGCGGCCTTAACCCACTGAGCCACCCAGGCGCCCTTACGGTACATTTTTAAAGTAAGGTTTTTACTTTTCTATTTATGCTCAATCTCCTAATGATTGATTTACAGCATGCTGATTATATACAAGATACCAGGGAAAGTATTTGTTCTTTGGAAAACCAAGATATTTATGCATTATCAGTATATTCTGGAATTGTTCTACTCTACTTATAGCATGAGACATTTTAAATGTGTATAAGAGTCTTTGTTCATTTTTTATTCACAACTTTATTATTAAAAAGTATGAATATGACACTAACAAAATTTAGTTCATAATTATATTTCTCACATGAAAAAGCAATTGACAAAAATTGCTTTCAGAACATAATTTAAACTTGGAGCAAGAAAAAGAATCTTAATTAAAAGTGAGGAGTTGAATATATTATGTGAAGCACTACAGAAAATTAATTATATTTTGAAAGAAGATGCTTTCTGCACTAAGTAGCACAACATCTGTGATCAGAGGTCAACACTGGAAGCTTTTTGTCAGTCTCAATATCATTTCTTTACCTCAAAGTTCACTAAGGAGTGTTTTAGTAAAATGAAATACACATACAAAGAAAACATAAGTACGAATTGGAGAATTTGTATCTAAGCCATTATATTGACCTTACCATGAGTTTTGGAAAAAAGATATCTGGTTCCCTGATACAAATATAAAAAAATTAATTTTAGTTATTCTATAGGTCAAATATTATTTTCCTTCTGACTGTGGTTATATTCATAAAAAGTTATCTTTCTAATTCATTAGTTGTAAAAAAAAGTGTGATTGTTAATTCAGAATGTAATTAACAGATTTATGTTAATTCAGAGTGTCATTAACTTGTTAAATTTAAGGAGATTATACGTTTATAAACTTTTATATATTATAGCTTATTTTAATTCTGTTTAACTAACTTTGAGAGCTACTATGTGTGTATGACCAGCCTGGTGCTGGAAATATGGAATGATGAAAACAAGAGTCCTATTCTCTAGGGATGTATCCTTACCTCAAGTTCAAATATAGGTAAATAAATATCATTCTTCTCATTTTACACATGGGTAACTGAATATATATACACAAGTAACTAAGGTAAAATAATGACCTTGTATTATAATTAAGAAGTATAGCCAGATTGAAGACTTTGGGAAATAATTATTTTGAAAATGTAAGTTAATTCATCTTTGTATAGCAATAATGATGAGATTGTTGGACTTAATGGAGAAATAGGCCAAGAAGAGCTGAACTCAGCTGAGCAATATGAACCCAGTTTTGGGAACTCTGTTCTCACCTGCTCTTCTATATTCATACTCCAGATTTTTTATGCATAGGGAAAAGAATAAGAAGCAAAGAAAGCAGGAATAAGTAGGAAAGAAAGAAAAACAAACATTATGGCAATCCCTGAAGAACTAAAGGTTTTTTTGGATTACCCTGTGATGGTAAACTTAGTCACATTTACTAGTTAGAGGCACACATTTTTTACCCTAGAATAATTTGGATCCTTTAGAATCTGTGAACAGAGCCCTTAGAATGGGAACAGTGGATTCATGATTTCCTCAGTTGAAATCTGGTAGTATATAGAGCCTGAAGTAGTTAGGACTGTTGTGATGGTCCATCCTTGCCTGTGTTTCCAGGAAGCCTAGAGTTATATCAAGCATGTAATCTGTTAATCCATGAGTGCTCTCTTCATTATTAAGAAGAGAAATGAGGCTCAACAAATTGAGTAGCCCAAAATCATTTGGCTTATACATGGCAGATCCACAGTTAAAACTTGGTTTTTCTCTTGATTACAAGATATATAGAGTTACAGATATACACATACATACACACGCATGTATTTATTTATATCTACTATATGAAACATGACATGTGCATATAAGTATATTTGTATCTATGCCTCTATATAGAGATATATAGATCTGTGTGTGTGTATGTGTGTGTGTGTGTGTGTGTGTGTGTATTAGTCTCTCCCACCAGTAAAATAATAAGACACACACAACATCTGTGTAGGGAGGTATTATATACATGTTACAGATGGAAAATTGAAGTTCAACCCAAGATCACATATAGTGATAAAAAAACAGGACGTAGATTTTTTTTTTAAGCCAGTTTGGACCTATCTTTAAATGTACTATTTTATCTATCTCATTTTATATTTATCACTATCTATTATATCTATCATAGAGTAGATGTTTAAAGGCCAACTTTTTTCTTCAGAATAGTAAGTATTGTAAAAATCAGATTACTATGAACTATAGCAACCAGGGATAAAAGACTTCAGGGCAAAGGCAAGCCTTATTAACACAGCTTTGGAAACCAGGTGGAACTGAATAGGTGGCAAGAGCCAGAGGGCATTCCAGTTGAGAAGACCTTCTGAGCAAATTGTCAGTCCTGGTAATGTGCGTGAGAAAAATAGAGGTGGAGTTTCTATATTTCAAGGTATTGGGTGGGAAGTCAAGAGAAGAAGAGAAGTTCAAGGTTTAGAGTGCTATGAAGCTGATTAGAAGAGTTTGACCTTTATTCTTTTTACTGTTAAAGCCCATCTAGACCAAACATCATCATTTAACATAACACAATGAGGTACTTGGATTTAAATCCTAGCTGTAGCGTTTTTGAACTAGGTGACCTTAGTAAAGTAGGTAGACTTTTTGTGACATTGTTTTATCATTTGTAAAATGGGGATAAAATAGTACTTACCTCACGGAAGTATTGAGAAAATTAAGTAAATTAAGATGGTCAGAACAGTGCCTTGCAGTAATTAATGCTTGATAAATTTGGCTATTATTACAAAAGTCCTCATGAGGGGTGGTGAGGGGACAGGAAGATGAATCTAATAGTAGTTATTGTCAGTGCTTGTGAATACACAGTGAGTTGTCATCAAGTACTTGAAAATGGGAAATAACATTGCCTTGCTGCTTGTTAAAACTAGTATTTACACTTAGTGGGTGAAAACAGGATTGGTAGAGCACTTTTAGGATTTAGAATAGCTCTGAGGAAAACAAAATTACACTATATGGAGATTGACCATAATAACGTCACTAGAGCATGATTTCTTAACCCTGACCCTATTGGTATTTTGGGTGAATAATTCTTTGTTGTGGGCACTGCAACATGTTTAGCAATATTCCTGGCTACTGCCTACTAGATGACAGATCCCCTCCCTGACTTGTCACAACCAAAATTGTCTCCAGATGTTGTCAACTGTTTCTTGGGAGGCAAAAATCTTCCCAGTTAAGAACCAACACTGTAAAGAAAGAATGTGACAATGTATATCAAAGTGACATAGAAGAGTCAAGTAGTTAAGGATTGGTAGTGCCCCTGCCAAGTATTGTGAAGAGAAAAATCATAACCACTGAATGTTAACTTTACTGATCACAATGACAAGGATGCCGTAAGAAGGAGAAAGATAACAATTCACTAAATGTCAGGCACTGAAGTCCCAGAAACTATACCACAACCTTATTATAAAATGTGTCTTAGATTATCTGATGCCATTAAACTCAATTTCTGTAGCTTCTCTAGTTCTGACGGTGTCTGACCACAAATCAGTGTGTGTATGATATATTTTCTTACGGAGCTTTCCTACCTGGTTATGTAGACTTCTTATATATTTATTACAGAGATATGATATTCTAGACCATTTGAAAGTGATTTTTATTGTAAATTAGTAAATGGGTTTTCCATTTTGCTCATCATGTGCTCGTCATCAGTGCTTGATCTCCTATAGTACTGACCAAAGTGATTCTCTAGGATTTTGTAGTTAGGGACTAGATTTTAGAACTTGGTGAGTTAGCTGAGAAACTGCCTGCTGGAATTCAACCCAGTTTGGCCATCCCTAATTTAAGTGTCCAGTAAACATTTATTGAAGGGATGGTTGGATGGATGGATGGATGGATGGATAAAAGAATAAAGAGAAATACGTGTGATGTCAACTCAACTCTGAAAGCATATAAAAAATCTATACACATATGGGTATAGGTAGATGATACAGATGGATGGATAGATAGATAGATAGATAGATAGATAGATAGATAGAACAAAAGGTTGAGTACAGAGCAGAGCAAGAAAGTCAACCACAGGTGAAATCTTTTGTCGTTGCAATTTGGATCAGTGCAATCTGGGATGAGTGAGGATACAGTGTATAGGTTGGAAATAGTGGTATTTGACAAGGCTTTATGGGAGGCCCTAGCCAGTTATTTGAGATCATACCACCACCATTACCACCACCACCATTGCCCACCATTCTATGCACAATCTCCTTGGAATGAGATAGGTGTAGGATCTAGGATTCAGGTGGAGGAGCTCTTGGTGCTGAGAGCATATGGAAGGGTGAAAGGGTGCCTTCAGAACAATTTACATATTAAGATTTTTATTCTCATGCTGGGATACCAAGATCATTCTTAAATTCATAGCCTGTAACATCTTTGAAAGGCATGCCTCTAGGATTTTCTTTGTAGCACCGTTGCCTGATCATGCCTTCCATCAACCCTGCAAAATAAAATGTTTCATGAGCTTCATTCAGCAGCAACCAAGTAAATCAGAACACTTCCCTTGAGAACTTTGCACTTTTCCTACTAGTGTATGAAACATCACAGATAATTACAACCCAAAATATTTTTGTAATAAAAATATGACAGGTGGTTAATCCTTGACTAGCATAATGAAATTCATCTAACAGCCAATTCTTTGGGGGAAAGGTAGTTTTTATTTACAGGAAAGATGAAAGTCGCAGCAAAACTGCTACTATTAAACAATGTAATTAGCACTGATGTAATTAATCTGGACATTTAGTCAATGAAATAAAATGTCCTGAGCTCTTTTTTCCACTAGAACAGTCTCTACTCAGATGTTCATGCATTCTTAATACTGGACATGGTTGCAAATGAAAAAAGAACCACAAAGCACCTAGGCACATACATTACTATGGAGTTATAGAACAAATCTTTCTCTGATGTTGATTTCAAATCTTGAAAGTAGACTGCTGATTTACCTTGATCCAGATCAATTATTCTGTGTCATCATCTATCTACCTGGCCTTTTATCTTATTTTTCCTCCTAGTTCTAATCAATCCTTCTCCATATTTTGGTTTTAACTGTATACCTTGAGGCTGAGTCAAAATAGCCATCCTAAGAGTAAATCCCATGACTACTCTTGACTGGTGGCAGCACATTTGTAGTGGTCACTTCATTTGTAGCTGTAGAACAGTAGAGATTCCATAACAAATAAAGAGTGCTTTCAGCAACCACCACACATGAATTATCAATAAGTTGTAAAACTTTGTTCAAGGTATTGACCTTTCTCTTTCAACCCTTCCAGCCAAGCTATTGGAGACCAATTAAGCATTGGAGAAAAGCAAAACAACTCAGGACTGTAATTAATGGGTTTAACTGCAAGATTAAGAGAGACTGAGCATGTTTCCAGGTATTTTCTACTTTGGTTCAAAACGAACTATCTTATGATAGTTGCTTTTTCCTAGGCTTTTCAGATTTGGCAGATACATTGCTGGTTTTATGCTAATGGTTAAAATTTAGCTCACCTGAAATAAAAACCACCCAGATTCAGTTAAACCAACTTGTTTTGCTTGGTTTGGATTTAATTTTTTTGGAAATAATCAAATCTCCATTGTGACAGTTCAATGTAGAGCTCAACAGATATCATGAGTTTTCTGTTTGCTCTCTTCTTTGTAGTTGTGTCAGGACCATATGACTAGTTCTGGACATTGAATGTGACCCATGAAGCAATGAGCTGGTGCTCCTTCTCCATCTCTCTTTCCCTGGTGCAGTGAACTTAATGGCCGTATATTTTCATTGGTGTACCCATCACAAGAATAGACTGCCATGAACAGCACTGGACTTAAACAAGCCAGACTAAAACTTGCAGAATTGAGCATTACACTAAGATTTGGAAGTGCATTTGTTATGTTGAAGCATAGAATTATTCTGACCAATAGAAACCAAAGTGCCCTTTATATGAAACCTAGGACAAAATGTGTTAATTCCTTGCTCTGTTCCTGAAAATAAATAAGGTATGCAATTATAAATCTTTTCTTTCTCATTTGACCATGTGTGTATATATCCAAAGTAAAAGAAAAGAGTCAATATAAAGCATATATTATTGCATTGTTCATCAGTGCTCCGATTTGGCATGCTGGTTGTTTCTTTTATTAAAATAATGAAGAAATGAAATGGTTTTTAAAAGAATTCATATTGCTATTCTACTTTCTACAGTAGAAAAAACTTTCAGACATGATTAATGGGGAAAGAAGGGGAGGAAATAAAGATTCTATAGTGTTCAATGAAATTTTTATCTAGCTTGCACTTTGAACTTGAACACTTTAATCACTTAGATAAATTTGTGACTTGGAATGTTGGTTCATTATGGATTAAGCAAAAGTACCCCATTGTCCTTTATCCTGTAGTTAATGATAAACCTTAAAAATAAGATAATCATTTTTCAGTGAGGCTCCATGCAGAGTCTAGAAAGCATAGTTATCAACATGTACGGAACATAATCAGCATTAAGTTGTCATATTTTAGCTGCATTAATATTGTTAAATTGACGTAGTAGTCATTATAAGCGGATGCTCTTCCCTGAAATCAGTTATTGCCTGAAAGATTTTAGCAATTAAAATTGTATTCATTAGCACACCTATATCTATACTTTTTTCCAACTCATTAATATCATTCTCACTTTCCATTGCCTAAACTTATGAAGCCATGCAAAGTTATAAAATAAAATTTCACCTCCTTGCCTTGTTAGAGGAAGTGCCACATTATTCATCTTCTACACAAATTGTATTGACCTTCCTTAAGAAAATTAATGCCCTCAAAGTTTCCACGTTAAGAGTGTTCTTTCAGTTTAATAACAAATACTTCAGACTTTGGGGCTGTTCCTTCACTCCTTGCCCCAGCACATGCTTGTCTATAATCCTCAGTCTAAAAGAACTGACCCAGTTATATATGGTTTCACCCTTCCCTGACTCCTAGCTACTCATAGGTATGTTCTTGATTATCTGTGTCACAAAAGTAGAAAAAGCATAGTGAGGTATTAACTGATAAGGGAGCAAGAGACAAAATTAGAGGAAATGCAAAATAGTAGTCATACCTCCTTAGTATATGATAGCCAGTTTTATGGTAGAAAACAGTATGGAGATTTGTGTGCACTTGGACTTTAGCACTGATTCTGTGGCTTTGGCTAAATCACTTTAAGTCTAGTGGTCTTAGTTTGTCTACCTCTTCAGCAAGGACATTGTACATGTATAGTTTTTTTTTTTTAAAGCTCTAGGGTACTAGATTGAAAAAGAGTAATTGGTTGGAATGAAAAGAGGTAGAACAAACAGAATGATGAGTTTTATGGAGAAAGAGTGGACCAATCTCCCATACATGATCTTTCAAGTAGACCAAATCAGAGTTCAAAGGGTTTTTGTTGTTGTTTGGTTGTTTGTGTGTTTATTTAAAGAGAACTGATATTTAAATAGATATATGATAGGGTGAGAGATAAATAGCAAAATGAAAACAACTTAGACTCTCTACTTCATTTTTCTTATATCCAGTATTAGGATCGTAACTTTATTTACCTTCTTTGTGGTACTTGTATGATTAATTAGTATTCGTGCAAAAGTAATTTGGAAATGAAAAATGTCATTTAAGTGCTAAATAGCGTCGCATCAATTTTGGTTTCTTAAAATGCCTAACTCACCATTAGTCTCTGTAAGTGTCCTCTGATGTGCGTCACAGAAATTATAAACACCGTACAATAACTGATGGTTTGTGACAAAGTACTATCTGGACAAAGTATTTACTGCCATCACTAAAGACTGATTGAGTTGCATGGAAAAACATTATCTGGAAACTTCTATAGGGATATCTTCATACAGGTATGCAACTTATTTAATAAAGATGACCTTGCTATGTACAATTATTAACTATTCTACAAATCAGAATTAAATTAAAAGTAAACACATATCCAGCAGGCTGTCATAGCCTCTCCTAATTATCCTGCCGTGACTTAAAAGATGAATCTTTTATTTGAGGCACCAGGATTAAAGTTAAAATTATATAGGGCTTCCTAATGCTGTAGGTAAAACCGCAACAATTAAAACAAAACAAAACAAAACAAAACAAAAAACCCTCCAGTATACATCAGATGGGGATTTAAAATTTAGATTTAGTTTAAACAAACTTACTTAAGTTTAAACTTCAGTTTGCTTAAATTTAGCTACTAGTAAGCAATGATAAATAACAATAGTAATAATAGTAATAATGGTAATCATAATCATAAAGAAACAATGCTTACCAAATGAAAAGAGACAGTCTTATGGCCTGAGTTATGAAAATAACCTTCTTCAAATGGTGAAAACCTACATGTCCCACAGTTGGCTGCTACTTTGTTACTTGATTTAACTTTTTTTTTTTGGTCATTCACAGGACATCAATAAAGCAGCTCAAACACTGGAATTGGATATTATAAATATTTTCTTTTAGGAATTATCTGTACATCAAAAATAATTTTCTCAAAGTGAGAATTCTACTGAACAGTATAATTGGGTCTACTAAATTAAAAGTGTTGATGCTTTCAGTAGCTAAACAAATTAATAAATGTAGAAAAATATACTGAAGTAATAATAAACCAAGAATATAGCATTATAATTTCCAAACTTATTGGGAATAATGATTGAGGTAATTGCTACCTTAAAGTTCATTTCTGAGAGTAGCGACTTTTATGCTTCTAAAGAGTAAATATTTGCAAGGCTAGAAATATATTGTTTAGAAAACGATTATAAAAAGGAAGTAATAACTATGTCTCTATATGAAAAGACTTTAGAGTTTTAAAACTTCAGGAGTGTTTATATTTGCTATTTGGAAATTGAAAAGTACATTATTTTACTGCAGAGAAATAATCACTTTATGAGTCAACATCCTAAGTGGTAGAGCTATTTCCTACTTCTAATGTGTATAAAAAATATAAATATAAGACTCCATAAAGCCCAAATGATATAGTAAATATATTCATTTGTTCCTTGGCAAACTTGTAAGTCTTATTTTTTTTTTGTTGTTAAATTTTTTTTTTAAAGATTTTATTTATTCATTTGACACAGAGAGAGAGATTACAAGTAGGCAGAGAGGCAGGCAGAGAGAGAGGAGAGAGGAGGAAGCAGGCTCCCTGCTGAGCAGAGAGCCCGATGTGGGCCTTGATCCCAGGACCCTGGGATCATGACCTGAGCCGAAGGCAGCAGCTTTAACCCACTGAGCCACCCAGGCGCCCACTTGTAAGTCTTATATAAAAAATGTAGCATTGATGAAAAAATCCTTTAACTTGCAAACAAAATATAAATACAAAAAAATACCTTTAAATATTAATTTCTGACATACACGAATCTATTAAACACTTGGAAAATTTTGAAGTGATCTACAAATGTATATGAAGTATAGAGACAACAAATAATTATTTTGGTAATTTCCAATTAGTAATTACTCAGTAACTTTAAATGCTGAGTGAAACAGTCAAATTCTCATTCAGAAATTGCCTTCCTAACTGATATCATTTGAACACTAATCAGCTTTAAAAAAATAAAACAATTAAAAAGTAAGGTATTCATTAGAGAATCAAGTAGTTCTCCAGGGAATTTACCTTTCCAGAATGCAGAGCTGGGTATTTAGCCAGAAGAAAGGGGAAGAAAAATACATGATTGAAATTGAAAATGGATAAAAGTCAGGCATTGTCTTAGAAAGCAGGGTAAATCATGGGAGCAAATTGTAGTAGTGATGGGAGTAACTAGAATGATTCCCTGGAATGACTAGGACATAAAAATTAGTTGAGAGAACAAGGATGTGAGGGTAAACAGAGTGGTCTAAAATTTATGGGTATATTGTTTTCCTCTTGCTGCTGTAACAAATTACCACAGACTTAATGGCTTAAGCAACATAACTTTATTACCTTATATTTCCAGGGGTCAGAAGACCCAAACAGGTTTCACTAGATGGAAATCATGGTATTTGGCAGGGCTACACTCCCTCCAGAGAATCTAGGGAAGACACCATTTCCTTCCTTCCTTGTCCAGTTTTAGAGGCTGTCTTCATTCTTTAGCTTATGCCCCTTCCTTCATTTACAAAGCCAGAAGCATGGCGTTGTCAAATCTTTTTCTGGCTCTGACTCTCGTAACTCTCTTATGAGTCTCATGTGGTTATATTTGAGCCCATCCCAAAATATCTAGGATAATCTTCCCACCTCAAGAGCCTTGATTTAATCAATCACATCTGCAAGTCCCTTTTGCAAATAAACTGACATAGTCACAGGTTGTGGAGATTGGAATGTGAACACTTTTGCAGGGACAGAATCATTCAGCCTACCAAAGTGTATAAACTGAAGTCATCACAAAAGCCAGAAATCAAGATCACAAGAAGAACCCAGGAGAATATAATTAGGGAATCACAGTATCTGTGGTTTCTATTGTCTCAGAATTTGCAAGTGGCTATCTAACCCCACCAGAGTTGTCTGCACTTATCTTCTTTCATTCTCAACAATCATTCAGCCCCATAGGTAAAAACTTTCCCTAGAAGACAACTGACTTGGCTTTCTCAACAGCCCTTTTCCTGTATTTTATTCGGTCCTCCTCCTCATCATCATTATTGTCATTATCATCATTATCTCCTATAATGTTAAATGTCAGCCGTTCTTATGACGCCATTATCACACAGCAGAGGCAACTCCACAATACCTACAAAGAATAACCCTAGAGAAAATCTGG
Source organism: Ailurus styani (assembly GCA_002007465.1). Taxonomy (NCBI): domain Eukaryota; kingdom Metazoa; phylum Chordata; class Mammalia; order Carnivora; family Ailuridae; genus Ailurus; species Ailurus styani. The sequence goes on from LNAC01000058.1 coordinate 2,464,097, forward strand.
TTGGAAAGTTCATTGATTTGTACACTTAGAAAATATTTATTGAGTGTCCAGTATGTGCCAAGAGCTATTCTAGGTACTGGGGGTAAAGCAGTTAAAGAAATGAAATTCTTGCCCTTGAGAAGCTCATGCTTTAGTGGGGCAAAATGGACAATAAACAAACAAGAATATAAAGAATTTGGCAATTGAGGATCGGTACTATGAAGAAAAATAAACAACATGATGGTTGGCAGATAGTGTGTGTGTGTGTATGTGTGTACAAGATATAAATGTGTTTGTTCTATGTTAGAAAGTCTTAAATATCACATATAAGCAGAGACTGGATGGAAGGAGGAGAGAACGAAGCCATGATAATATCCAAAAGAAAGACCATCTAGGCAGAAAGGACAAAGCCCCCAAGTAGGGGGTTTTCATACCTCGGTGTGATAGGTGTGTGTGATTAGTTTGGAGAACAGATAGGAGACTAATTGCCAGATTTACTGGAATGCAATTAAAGGGAAACGGGGAGACTGGTAGAATGTCAGAGGAAGGTAGAAGGAGAGAGAAAATATAGGGCTACATAAGCTATGATTGAAGACTTTGGATTTATTTTAGATGAGAAGATGGTTTTGAGAATGGGAATAACATTATCTGCCCATGTTTTAAAGTGATAATTCTGGCTGTGTATGAAGAACGCTGAATAGGAGTAGGAGTGGAAACAGGGAGACCAGTTAGGTTAGAAAGCTATTGCAATCAGAGAGGATGGTGGTTTAGATCAAAAAGCAACAGTGGAGGTGGTAAGAGTTGGCCAGATTTTGGATAAATTTTGGCGTATATGCTGATGGAGTGGATGTTGAATATAAGAAAAAGTGAGGAGCTAAGATGACATCACTTGGTCTGAACATCTGGACTAATGAAGTCCCTTTATAAAGATATGCAAAAGATTATAAGAGAAGCAGGTTTGGGTTGGGAAATTGGAACTTCATTCTGGGATATATTCAATTCGATCATGTTCTATTAGACAAACAAACGGAGATATTGAGTAAGCAGTAGAATGTGAGTCTGGATTCAGCTGAGAGTCTGATCAGGACATTTGAATTTTGGAGATATCAGCATATAGGTAATATGTAAATCCGTGAAAATGGGTAAGATTACCCGGATACTGGGGCACCTGGGTGGCTCAGTCGGTTGGGGGTCTGACTCTTGGTTTCAGCTCAGGTTATAATCTCATGGGTTGTGGGATCGAGCCCCACATCAGGTTCTGTGCTCAGCAAGGAGTCTGCTTGAAGGTTCTCTCCTTCTGCCCCTCCCACATACACTCACTCACACACTCTCTCTCTCAAATAAATAAATATATATCTTTAAAAAAAAAAGATAACCTAGAGACTGAGTGTGGACAAAAGGAAAGAGGTCCTAGGACTGAGCTTAGGGTACTTTAAATGTTTGATGAGGAGATGCAAAGGAACTGGGCAAAGAAAATTGAAAAGAAAATAATAAAATATTTCAAAAAGGAAAAAATGGTAATTGGTGATAAATGCCGACTGACCAAAAAAAAAAAAAAGATGAGAAATGAGAAGCAACTATTAGAAGACAAATCTAAAAGCCATATTATGTTGCTCTTGCTTAGAATGAAAAATTACTTAAGGTGACTTTATTGGTGACTGATAGAGATTATGGAGCTGAAGATTTTGTTTCTCCCTACTCAACAACCTTTCCGTTGACACTGTCCCAGAGTTATAGAAAGAAAAATACTGTTGTAAAATCCCCAAAGAAGACAATCTATGCCAATTTTAGAAAACATCCTTGATCTAAGAGGATTAACATGGAGGAAGTTACCAGTTCCACTCCTAAAAATATTACAAGAGTATTATTAGAATAGTGTTTTTCTTAATACCTAGGAAATTATAGCTTCTGTATAAGAACAGTTATTTCCCTCTTGGCAAGAACCTCCATCTCCTATTTCTGATTTTTTTTACTTTCAAATTGAATTTATCCCCTATTATATAAAACACTGTCCAATAAAATATAATACAAGCCACATATGTGCTTTAAATGTTCTATTAACCACATTTGGGGGGAAAAAAAAACAACTAAAAGAAACAGATGGCACATTGACTCAAGTCAAGGCATTTAATTTCTCTGGGCTTTATTTTATACTTTAGTAAAATGGAAAAAGGAGTCTTAGAAGTGTTACCTGGAAAAGAATTCAGAGCCTAGGGTCACACTTGCTCTGTTGGAAAGTGTGAGACCTGGTCCCACACTTTCTGACTGAGTTACTTCGAACAAGTTACTAAAACTATCAAACATTTTTGGTTTGCTGACACTTTCTATCATTTCTTTGTTTTCTGTTTAATAAATTAATGCTCATACCTACATCATGTTTTCTTTTATGTTTGATTTTATCTCATCTTTTTAATCTAAAATTTGAATTAAAAATAAAACTCATTAAGTTTTCAGCTTTTTTTCTACTAAATGCATCTGAGTTATACATTTTCTTCTAAGTGTTGCTTGCATCACATAAACGTTGATATTTGATACTCGTTTTTCTTCTGCTCTAAGTATTGTAGGACATTTATTATCTAGTTCTTTGACAGACACATTATTCACAGAGAAGTGTATTCTTTAATTTCCAAAAAATATATTTGGAGGAAATATTTTATTTTACTGGAATAGGAATAGATGGCCTGTATGATAAGATTGATTGGCATTCATTGAGACATGTTTTGTGGCTTAGCATTTGATCTGTTCTAATAATCCACATGTAGTTATTGTTAAAATTCAACTATTATGCTTATCTGAAAATCTTACAGTGATTACCACTTCTGTTCTTCATCTGATGAAAACAAATACATTTTAATCCCGATCATATCCCTCCATTTTCTTTTTTTTTTAGTGACTTATTTATTTATTTATTTATTTTTCTGTGCCCCAGGGGTACAGGTCTGTGAATCATCTGGCTTACATCTTTCACAGCATTTACCAAAGCACAAACCCTCCCCAATGTCCATAACCCATCCACCCTATCCCTACCCTCCCAACCCCCATATCCCTCCATTTTCAATGTTATAAATGCCTAGTGTTTAATTCTGTCTTACATTTAAAAATTCCCAAATTAGCATTGTTGTTGCTGTATGCAGTGAGCTCCTATCTGGATTTAACAATTTCTTAGTCCGTCATAAATTCTTGCATTACCACACTTCTTGCAAACATTTTCTACTATGAGTGCTCCAACATTGTTCTTCTCCAGTATTATGATATTTATTACAGGTCTTTGCCTTTCCAGATATATTTTAGAAACGTTTTCCTAATATCCTCCAAACAGCTTGCTGAAGTTTTGATTTTGATTACATTGAATCTATAGATTAAGTTGGGGAGAACTGACATCTTGATGAGACTGAGTCTTCTAATCCATGAACATAGAATTTTTTTTTTTAATTTCAAGCTTGAATTACTCATTGCTGTTATAGAAAAAAGTGGTTGACTTATATATGTTACCTTGCATCCAGCCACCTCACTATACTTCCTTATTGACTCCAGGTTTTTTTGTAGATTTTTTTGAGTTTCTACATAGACTAATGAACAGTCGTGCTATATGTTAATAAAGACAGTTTTATTTTATTTATTTATTTTTTATTTTCCAATCTGTATAGCTTTTAATTCTTTTTCTTGTTCTGTTACACTAGATAAGACTTCTAGTGTGAAGTTAATGGAGTGGTGAGACAACATTCTTGCCTTGTTACGAATCTTAGGGGGAAGGTGTCCAATCTCTCATCAAAAGGTATAATGTTAACTGTGGATATTTTGTAGAGGTTCTTTATTAAGTTAGAGAAATTATGCTCTATTCCTACTTTGGTGAGAGTTTTTTGTTTTTAATAGGTTTGGATTTTGTTAAATTTTTTTTCCTATGACAACCGATATGATCATAGTTTTTTTTTTCCTTAGCCTGTTGGTATGATGGATTATATTAATTGATTGTCTGATGTTGAACTGGCCTTGAATACATGGAATAAATCTCATTTGGTTGTAGTTTGTAACTTATTTTATACATTGTTGGATACAATTTGTTAAAATTGTGTTGATATTTGCATCTATGTTTATATGATATTTTGAACTATAGGTTTTTTTTCTTATAATGTCTTTATCTGGTTTTGGTATTGCTCATAGAAATAATTGGAACATATTTTGGGCCTCATGTTGTCATTTTTAGAAAGTTATTGATTAATTGGTTAAGTTCTTCAATAGCTATAGACCTATTCAGGTTGTCTATATCCCTTATGTGAGCTTCCACAGTTTATGTCTTCAATGAATTTGTCAATTTCATCAATGTTATCACATTTTCAGGAATAGACTTTTTCACATTATTTTTTAATATCTTTTAATGTCCATGTAATTAGTAGTGAGGACACATTTTTCTGATATTAATAATTTGCATCTTCTTTTTCCCCAGTTTAATTTGGCCAGATATTTATCCATTTTATTCATCTTCAGCTTTTAGTTTTGTAATTTTCTCTTATTTTTCTGTTTTCAGCTTTATTGATTTCTGCTCTAATTTTTTCTTATTGATTTAGACTTAATTTCTTTAATTATCTAAGATTAAAATTTAGTTTATTAACTTTAGATCTTTTTTATTTTCAAATATGTACATTTATTACAATAAATTTCCTTCTAACACTACTTTCATTGCATCTCACAAGTTTTTATAGCTTGAATTTTTATTTCCATTCATTTCAAACTATCTTAAAATTTCTCTTGAGGGGTGTCTGGGTGGCTTAGTCGGTTAAGCCTCTGACTCTTGATTTTGGCTCAGGTCATGATCTCAGAGTCCTGAGATTGAACCCCAAATTGGGCTCTGTACTTGGCCTGCAAAGTTGGCTTGAGATTCTTCTCTCCATCTCCCTCCCCTTCTGCCCCCACCACTGCTCACACGTGCTTGCTCTCTCTCTCTCTCTCTCTCTTGCTCTCTCTCAAATAAATAAAATCTTAAAAAAATTATTTTAGTACTTTTTTGAAATATGTGTCATGTAGCAGTGTCTTGTTTAATGTCCAAATATTTGGGGATTTGCCAACCATCTTTTGCTATTGATTTCTAGTTTAATTTCACTGTGTTCTGAGAATATCCTTTGTATGATTTCTGTTATTCTGAATTTGTTAAGGGATGTTTTATAGCCTGTGATTTGGTCTATCTTTGTGAATATCCCATATGAGCTTAAGAAATATATGTATTCTAGTGTTGTTGGATGTATTATTCTATAAACATCAATTAGGTCAAATTGATTGATGTTGCTATTTAGGTCAAGTATTTCTTTACTGATTTCCTGCTTGTTTGATTTCTCAGTTATTGGAAAAGGGATTTGTATTCTCCCAACTCTAAGAGTGGATTATCTATTTCTCCTTCAGTTCTGTTATTTTTTGCCTTATATATTTTGAGGCTCTTTGGTTAGGTGCATACATGTTTAAGATTATTGTGTTTTCCTGCAGAATTGAGCCCTTTATCATTATCAAATGCTCTATTTATTCCTGATAATCTTCCTCACTGTGAAGTCTACTTTGCCTGGAATTCATATAGCTACTCTAGCTTTCAATAAATATTAACTACTTATTATTATTAGATTTTAAGTGCTTTGAGGTGGTGAATAGTGTTTTTGCTCATTTTATTCTGTAAGCCCACATAGTGCCTAAGACACTGTTGGGCACAGATATGCTCAGTAATAAAAGCTTTTTAACTGATTAAAAGGGATTAGATGTCTGTGAAGAGAGCATATTATTCATCTTATAAATAAAGAGAGAGGTGAAATTACAATAAATATTTCTGAATTGCCAGAAGACATAGTCTGTATTTTCCAATGTGCTGAAAATGAGTTGATATTTAAATTAGCAAATTTAAAAAGGTCTACTTCATGACCTTTTAAAATAACATAGATTTTCTGAGTGTTCCACAATTATTAAAGTAAATGGAATTAAAAATAATGAAATTTTTTACTCTACTAATTGTGATCAGATTGAATATGTTTTAACAGTGCAGGCTCTCTGAATGATGTTATACATATTTTCACTGGCTAATAGATGTAGGTCTTTTGGAGTCTAGCTAAGGTTCGAAATGTCAGACATTAGCACTAAGAATCACACACAGTAAAGGGAAAATTATCCCAACTGGCCTTTCTCAGTCTAGTTTTAAATTATTCTCAAACAAAAAACCTCCTTATTTAAACCTCCTACTTCAAAGTAGAATGAAAGATTCTGTTTTTTAAAAGCTTTTGTTTTTTATTGTTGTTTTCCTTAGAGCATACATCTAGTACATTCTTAGTTGTTCTTCAGATGAATCTGTAATGAATTAAGGAGGAGATTTTCAAAAACACATGGAATTCATTTTAAGTTTTTTCATTTTTTAAAAAAGATTTTATTTATTTATTTGGGAGAGTGCATGCAAGCGAGAGAGCACAAGCAGGAGGAGTGGCAGAGAGAGAGGGAGAAGCAGGCTCCCCGCTGAGCAGGGAGCTGGATTCGAGGCTAGATCCCCGGACTCCAGGATCATGACCCGAACAGAAGGCAGTTGCTTAACCAACTGAGCCACCAGACGCCCCTAGAATTCATTTTAAATTTAGAAAGAGGTAGATGCTAATCTAATGGTATGGAGCAGGTGAAAGAATTGTATTTTTTGAGAAAGCGAAGATGCTTCCCAAATTGAAAGGAAGAATTTTGTTTATGACTTGATGCTCCTGACATTCCTTAGCTACATTGTCAATGTATATGCAATGTGGTTACTGCATTCCAAATGCAGCGACACACTTTGAATACACAGCTTAGATATCTTATTTAAAAGAACGGAAGAGAGCTGATCCAGAGAAATGAGGAGAGGCCAGAAGTGACTATGGTAATGGGATAAAATTAAGAAATGCCTTATCATCTGTGATCTCAAGCTACAAGCATACAACAGGGTAACCACAAAGATACATGTTCCATTATTCAGGTCCTTGAGTATTCCCCCCCCTTTTTTTAAAGATTTTATTTATTCATTTGACAGAGAGAGAGAGGATGAGAGAGAGCGTGAGCACACAAGGAGAGGGAGAAGCAGGCTCCCCACCGAGCAGGGAGCCCAGTGGGCTCCATCCCAGCACCCTGAGATCACACCCTATGCTGAAGGCAGTCACGTAACAGACAGAGCCACCCAGACACCCCTAGTAACCCTTCTTGTTATGCCATTATTTCTGGTACTTTCCTCCAAAGGCCTCATTTGCAGGGAAAAAGAAAAGAAAGATGGATGGAAGAGAAAGGGAGGAAGAAAAGCTTATTCAGTTGAGAAAATTTACTCCTATCATAGACTTTATATAAAGTTCAATGGAACAGCTAAAAAACAAAAAACAAAAAACACAAAAACCTAACAGCAAATTCTCTAGAATCCATCATAAAAAGTCTATAATTGCAACTTGAGAGGTAAGCTTGGGCTCCTAGCACAGAGAACTGGAAATGTTGTTTATCAATCTACCTTTCCATCAGCCTGCATAATGACATTGTAAAGAGGTCCCTTTGTGCCTTTTGTTCATTTTTTGGTTTCAACAAAGTAGACATACAAGTTGTAAATACAAAAGTAGCAACACCCAAGAAAGGCAAAAGAAATAAGTTTCTGTAAAACAATGATTACACCTAGAAGGACATACAGAATTGTGTACTGTCTCTCTGAAAATAGAAGGTAAAATCATAAAAAAAACAAAAAACCCTAATTGTATGCTTTGAAAATGGAATGGGAAATGTGCTTCTGCAAAGATTATGTGTTAACATTGCTACAGAATCAAAACACTTCAGAGAATATTGTATCCTGGGGAGGTCTTACGACAATCAGAACATCTGGCAACTCCTTGTCTAATTAGAATTATAAAGAGAACAGTGACCATTTCAGTATATCAGATTTTATGCCTGAAACTTTGGAGAAAATGTTCAGTAAAGAGGCCAGGTTCGTTGAAAAGGAAAATCTTACACACACCTATACATATTATTAGTAAAAACACAAAATCAGCTGTTTTTTACTTGAGTTGATTTTAGCATTAAATTTCCCCTAAAATAAGCATATGCCTATCTTCTCGCAAACTTCAGAGAGAGAATTTTTATGAATTTAACTTATTAGGTAAAATCACCAAATACTGTACATCCCTGCTGATTGCTGTAGATATACAGTCCTACTGTTGGCAAAAAGCATTAGAACTCATTTATTTAATTTTTTATAACAAAATGTGTGGATGTAGTCAATTATAATTATCTGTACAGTTCAAATGACTCAAAATTGCTTAGATTATATATATTAATAATTTATATTTAATCTGCATATCCATCATTCTATTGAGAGATTAATTATTGTGAAATCCACTTTAATTCTTTAACGACTATTTTAAAGTACTCAGAAATTCAGAGCATTATTGCAATTGGTAAAATGAGTAAGTTGATAGAAAGCAATTTATGCCTTGGATTACAATACCTAATATTTTATTCTCACAATTAAAATATACCAAAAAGTGCATGTTTTATTTCTGAAAATATATTGATATTTAAGAAACAAACTAAACTTTCTTTAGATATAATGTGATCACTATGCATATTGAAGAGAATGTTGGAGAAGAATTTAATTTGTCTTTGGTAAAGAAGAGAAACTTTCCTGCAAAGAGAAGCGATTTTTCTTTGTTTGTTTTCTATTTAGGAAGTATATTTCAGCAGGTAATAGGAATTTCTGCATTTTTTGAAATCGGTTATCAGATATGTTTTGCTGATTAACTCTGATTGCTCTTTTTACATTCCCACTTGCAGGCTTAAGTTCCTATGTTTTAAAAGTATAGATTTTGAAGTATCATGCTTAGGCTAAAATATGCAATTAAATGTAACTAGATCTTGGGATAGGCTCTGTTAAGAGAGATTTGTGACCCTTTAATCTCTTATATTTTACATAATATAGACAAGGCAAACACTAAACAAGCAAACAAAATGTGGTACTTAATATTTATATGGCTCTGAAAACATAACAATGAATATATTTCTACTTTATAAGCATACATAGATAAAATCCAAATGGCCATGCTAAAGTAGGAGTTTCTAATTTATAAGTAGAAATAGAAAAGTTACAGCACTCACAATCCAGTTAACGTTCCATATAGTGCTTTCTTCTGAGTATCTTTACTCAAGCATACTATATGTTCTAAGTGTTTGCCATGTATTTTATCATTTATCCTCATAAAACCTCCTATTTGTACAGGTAAGGAACTGTGGCCAAGGAAGAATAAATCATTTGGGCATTCACATGGTTAGTAAATATGTCATTATTAGACTCAAAATAGTTTGGCTTCAGAGCCCACACTCCAATTATGACATTGTATTATCTCCAATGTATGACCTTAAAGTAGGGTTACCACACTTAGCAAAGAAAAATACAGGACTTCCAGTTAGGCTTGCTAGAACAAAATATAAGATTAAATATGGCATAGGAAACATTTATACTAAAGTAAAATTTGTTGTTTATTTGAAATTTGAATTTAACTGGGTGTCCGGTATTTGGCAGCCCTACTCTAAAAAGACATTCAAATAAATACTTATTTTCCTACTCTGTAATACTTGTGAGGAGATATTATTGTAACTTAGGTAGCATGGAATGTGTATATTTTAACACTTGGATTACTTTTTTTTTTTTTTGCATGGCATTTTTAAGATGCTAATAGTCATTACTTAGAAGAATATAGTATTTTTATTCCCAGTTGTTTGCAGGTTTATTTCTACTTTGTTATGTGGGAGGACAGGGTTAAGAACTAGGTTTCTCCCTCCTCCCAAGGGCCAGAAACCTTTTCATCTTGGCCACACCTCCTTGTAAACACTAACAGAATTCACTAGCTTCAAGATAAAAAGGTCTTGCAGGGTCCACAGTGTAAGGATTTCTTATCTGAGAAATCATTTTAGCAATCTTACCTTGTTTGTCTGAATTACTTATTGTAATCAAGCTGCCCTTTTTCATTTGTTACACACAGATCCACTGGAGAATAAAAGTTAGTTAATAGTCCTTCTCATTAAGTAATTTCTAAGGTGTATAGTATGAACTCCCTGAAATGAATAGGCTTCCCTGGGCTATCTTGTATGTCATGCAGTTAGCATTACTCTCTCCACACCCAAAATGCATCACACTGTTGGGAAAGGATTTAGGAAGTTATGCCTGACTGACTTTTGGCCTTCCGGACATTGATGTGGTGTTAGGGGAGACTTCTTTCTTATAAACCTCCATTTGCTGTGAGCTTGATTGACAATTCATCCCTTTGTGATAGAGCAGATAGAGAGTCACAATATTTTTTAATTTCAGAAGGATGAGTTTAATTTTATCTGTCTCCTCAGATTGCCAAATTTATGAGACTATTTCTTTAATCTCCTTTTTCCTTGCCTATGTAAGGAAATTTCATAGCACACAAGTAAGGAAATATAATTTCCATAATTCCTAAGCTATATTTGGTCTACTCTGATCAATAGTCATATACAAACTTATTTTGTAGGTTTATCTGTGAAATGATAGAGTCAGAGTATGTGGACTCAAGTTACTTCAATTTGAAATATTATGAATGATGTGATTCTGAAATGCTATGATCATCATGAACAAAAAATATTTGTTAAGCAAAATCAGGCATAAGCAAGTTGCTGAAACCTCAACAAATATATGTAAAATGGGATAGGATAATTATACTTCAGGGTGTTGTAGTAAGAACTCAGTGAGATAATATGAGTAAATTGCTTAGCAAAGTATCTGTCACATTGGAAAAATTCATTAAGTGTTATATATAACCCTCATATATGTGTAGGCCAGTCTACTTACCAGGATTTAATAATCTACTTGATTATGAAGCTATTTTAAAAACATACAATACCAGATAGCATAAGATACCATCAAATGAAGGACTTGGAAGAGATCATGACCAAATAACTTCTCAGGGAATTGGTGGAATGTGGGCTGTTCTTGAGGAATGATGCCAGCCTCCCTGCGTCTGAGTCCTGGCACTACCTCTTTGAAGCTATGCAGTCTTGGGCACGTTATAATATACCTGTGACTCAGTTTCCTCACTTGAAAAGTGAGGATATGGATAGTTATCCATAGAGAAGTTTACTTTGAAGATTTATACATGCAAAATACCCAGCAAATAGTAAACACTAATTAATAGTGGCTATTACTATCATCATTACTATGATTTCTGAAATGTAATAATGTTTTATATGTTACTCTTTTGAAGTAGACACATCGTAATCTCCACCATTTTTTCTAAATCATGTAACAGATTAAAAGGGAAATTTATTGCAAAAAGATAGAGTTACCTGCATAAGTATTATGGATATTAAGAGTAAGAGCTTTTGCTCTAATTGCATAGTAAAAAGAAAAAAAAAAACTAGAGAAATCACTGAACTAAAGATAGAAACTATACATCATAGAAGCTGAAGTTGGGGGCTAAAAAAAGAAAAGCATGACTTTATGAACCTTTTAGTCCCCTGGTTCCTCAAAAGTCATAAATCACAAATATTACCTATCTCAATGGATTACATCATAATAATTAAAAGATAGTGACAAAAAACTTACATGGAAAAGGTATTATGAAGTAAACAGAAAGGGAAAATAAATTGGTTTTGCTGTTCTTGATTTTATGTATATGATCTCATAGTTAAATAAAATGCCTTCTTTTCGAATTTAAAGTTGCTTAGAGTAATATAGAAGTACAGCTTTTAGAAATCTCTATGTATCAAATAATAGCTGAACAGTGCTTCCCTATGAAGATCAGATAAATGTAGAAAAGTCTTACATTTACATTGTCATAATTTTTTCTAGCTACATTTCTAAGAACAATATAGACAGATGTAGGCATACCTAAGTCCGTGTGTTGGACAGATGCTGAAAGACGGTCAAGGAATTCCTCTGACATCGGGGGAAACTACTTTCTTTATTATTCTCTGTAGATGGAACTAGGGATCTGTTAATTCTGCTTACTTTCTATAGGGGCTTGAGCAAGTCATTTTCGTTCCCTAGACCTTAGTTTCTTCATTCATAAAATGAGGGTGAAGGATCACACTGTCTCTAAAAACTACTCATTGATTCCACAAAATCCCAGCTGAATTAAAATGTCATGACCTTAGAAGGACCTTAGAGGAAATGATCTCCAGGTAAATAAACTCAAGAGAACATTCAGAAGAGAGTTATTTTAGAAGCTCAAGGCTGCTTATGGCAACAGTCAAGTTCAATCACAGCAGAAAACTAATATCCCACATGTGTAGTAATACATACTCAATACCTGGGGGTGATCCCTGTCATCACAGCTGAAGAGATGTCCTCAACTACTCTGAAAGGGATGGTTTCTGATATTCTGGTGAATTGAAAAAAGGCACAATGCTGAGTTTGTAGATAAAATAATCTGATTTCCTAGAGGGATAGCTAAGTAAAAAACAAAAACAAACAAACAAAGCAACAACGACAAAACCCTGTAGGCTAACGAAATGTATAGACAGACTGAGATATTTATACTGATTATACTGTCACTTAAAATAGCCCATCTTCTTTCCTACATTTAAGATTATTCTTCCTCCTGCTCCACCTAAGACTAGCAAGGAGAACATAATTAAATGCCTCTAAGACATGTGCTCCAACAATCTTCATAAAGTCACTGAATCTTTCTGATATTTTAAGAACATTTTTTTATTTCTTTGGACTTAATTTTTCAGTGTTAATCCTTTGTCTTATGTTCTGTGAGCATAGCCACATGTGGCTTCATTGTATTCAGTTGATTTTATATTATATTACCTATTACTAATATGTTATTTATACATACTGCATAGAGTTTAGTTACATTAATTAGTTATATTTACATTAATAAAAAGTGCTGATTTTATATAAATATATTTGGTAAATAAATACATTAATAAAAATATATACAAAATAGTTTTTTACATTATTTAATATATTAATTCCAAAGAGACCTAAACAATTGCTTTAGAAAACTGGTGGCTTAACTTTTTTTCACACTAGTCTATTTTCTTAATTATTCTAAAGGGTATTCCAAATCTATCTGATTCTTCTCCTTGATTTACAGAAACAACTGTTGTCCTCTAAGCAAAGGATAGGCCGAAGATTTGGGAGAATGTGTGAAAGTCTATTGCAAAAACAGAATGTTTAAAATAAATATGGTAACAATTGTTTGTTATGCAGAAAGTTAACTCAACATAACTTCTCAGGAAACTGGTTTTATTTCTGTTTCCAAACCCATAACTGTCACTTGTACATCTTCTTTGTATATCTTGAGCTTCTTGCCACCAAAATTGATCAAGAAGGTACTAACAATCAGTCCACACATCCTCACATGTTGTTGCTCCTATGTTTATCATTACATCATCTATAGGAAAGAGTGCAGCCAGATATTCATCCTCTTGTACACAATGCTCACATTCCTGAAAAAAACTACACCAAAGTAAATAATATTAACTTTGAAAGAAGCTATTTATATAATATTTTTCATTGCATAACAAAAGAGGAGGGAACATAACTAGTTCAGGAAAACACTCAGTTATCAGATGGTGGATTGATAAATAAAACACAACCATTAAAATCACGGTCATGAGATGTATAGTAATTAAAATGTGAAAGTATATGTTAGGCTTTTAAAAACGTGATATAAAATTATGTATGCTATATGATTGAAATTGCTTAAAATGCTTATAAAAAATACAAGGAAAAAAAATCTCCAAAATTCCAATCTTAATGTTAAGATANCAAAAAAAAAACAAAAAAAAAAATCACGGTCATGAGATGTATAGTAATTAAAATGTGAAAGTATATGTTAGGCTTTTAAAAACGTGATGTAAAATTATGTATGCTATATGATTAAAATTGCTTAAAATGCTTATAAAAAATACAAGGAAAAAAAATCTCCAAAATTCCAATCTTAATGTTAAGATAATGGGGTTTATATTTAAATTTTTTTTCCTATTTGCCAAAATAAGAATAGGTAATATATTGTCTAATTATAGTGCAGAAACAAAGTTAATTAAAAATAGAGGCTAGATTCCCCTTTCTAGTTATATTAGAAGCAAATTGGACAGCTAGACCAAATGACTTACAGGATCGGCTATGCATTTTTCTAATTTTGTATTTTTTTATTTTAGGGGTTTATGGATGTTTTCTTAAATAGAAATAATCTTGCTAACTCCCTTGAACAGTTTGTCCTAATGGAAAATAAAATTTTAAGCTTGTAAGAGACTATGAAATCACATAACCAGTGATTTTCAAACTTTTATTAGAAATGGATTTTTTCTCTTAAATAAAACATACGGAATTCCAGTAGTTACTAAAAATAAAAAAAAAATCAGACTTTGGAGACTAAGCTACCTCTCCACCCACTTCACAGACTCATAACTTCTGAGTTATGGAACACATACTCACCTCTGTGGAATAACAGTGCAACAAATGAACAAACAAGCTGACCTTGAAAATCACCAAAGGGAAGCAGGATGAGGGTGGAAGGAAGTGGGAGATGTAGGCTTCCAGTTATGGAATGAATCAATCATGGGAATAAAAGGTACAGCATAGGGCGCCTGGGTGGCTCAGTGGGTTAAAGCCTCTGCTTTCGGCTCAGGTCATGATCTCAGGGTCCTGGGATCGAGGCCCGCATCGGGCTCTCTGCTCAGCAGGGAGCCTGCTTCCCCCTCTCTCTCTCTGCCTGCCTCTCTGCCTCCTTGTGATCTCTCTCCCTCTGTGAAATAATAAAATCTTAAAAAAAAAAAAGAAATAATAAAAGGTACAGCATAGGGAATACAGTCAATTGTATTATAGTAGCATGGTATGGTGACAGATGGTAGCTACAATTTTGGTGAGCTTTGAATAATATATAGAGTTGCTGAGTCACTATGTTGTACTATGTTGTATGTATGTCTATGAAACTAATGTAACTTCGTGTGTCAACTATACTCAAGCCAAAAATAAATTTTAAAAAGATAAAAAGAAAGTAACAACTTATTAACCAAAAAAAATGCTGAAACCCTCATAATTTAAATGTTAGGGACAGAGTCAGGGCCAGAAACTAGGTTTCTGAAGTTCTAACCCATTGTTCTTTCATCTATATGTCCATTTCTTCATAAGCCAATGTGCATTTAAAAAAAAATGGGGGAATGACTGAAATATGGAGTGTCTTGCATCAAGCCAGGCTTTTCAGGGGTTATGTTAAATTGTTTTCCTAAAAACAGTAAAGCAATTTTGACTCAGATATGAAGATCTGTTTGGAGTTGGTCACTTCATATGCCAGTTTATTCTTTTGATCCATTTACTTCCATGCAAGTGCTACTTCTAAGTCTTCCAGTTAGCATTATTAGTATTTAGAACTTCATAACGGTCAGATAATTAAAAAAAATTTTTTTTCCTTGAAAAAAAAATGGTGCCAAATATTGTTTTTTTTGTCAGATATCATTTGTTTTTATAAATATCTTTTGAGGACATTTATTTTAGCATACTATGACAGAAGGCTAAGGGGCTTCCAGGGAGGATGACAGAGTCGAAGGACCCTGTACTCACCTTGTCCCACTGATACAACTAGAAACACTCACATCACTGTAAATAACCCAGAAAATGACCTGAAGACTGGCAGAAAAAACTCTAGAATTAAATGTAGAGAAGAGGCCACATCATAGAGAAGAGTATATAAAGGATGGAGAATTGGTGGGGAGCTAAACCCCATGGGTTTGGCAGCCTGAAGGAGGGAGCTAGGGCATGGAAAGGGGTGAGAAACATTATCACACTGGAAAGCCAGCATGGCAAGACAAATCCCCAGAACATTTTGCTTTAAGAGGTTGAATTTCTTGAGTTCTTATAAATAGCAGGACTTAAATCCTGAAAGTTTAAAAATCAGTGGGCTTGGCTCTGAAAGAGCCAGAGGGCCATAGAAAGCAGAGTCCCCTCCCTTAAAGAGACAGCACTACAAACAGCTTGCAGAGATACAGGATTGAAGCAGCAGTTTTGAAAAATGCCTGGAGCATATGGGACAGAGAGTTATTTACTAATCTGAGTTCCCTGAGGGACTTCTCCTAGAACAAAGGAGCTGGCAGGCTCCATTTTCATTCCCTGCCTGTCCCTCCAGCATAAACACAGGCCACCTGTGAGAACCAGCATGGCACCAGCATTGACCACCTAACTTGCTTATACCTCATCCCATCCTGCCCAGCCAGTCCCCAAGCTGTAGTCACCTCCCCCAGAAGACTAGTGTAAACCTTGCCAACACTTAGTCTCCTGACTGAGTATTTTATGAGGCCTCAGTCCAGCAGCAGCAGGTTACTTCTCATGGAGGACGCCTGTGCTTTGTGGAGTGGCCTGGCCAGCCTTGGTCTTAATGGCAGTTGTATATCTCCTTTGGAAGAGGACCAGCACACAGGACTTGAAGGCACAGAGGCCCTGAGCATGCACACTTTGCAAAGTGGATCAGGATGCCTGGTCTCAGCAGCAGCTTTGCATTCTGTGCAGAAAAGGACCAGCACCACCCTGTTAAAAGTGCATGCCACACCAACTACTTTCAAAAGCAAGAGACATACCTTAGTTTCCTAATACACAGAAACATACAGAGAGCATTAGACAAAAATGAGGAGACAGAGAAATATGCCCCAAATGAAGAAACAGGACAAATAATAGCAAGAGATTGAAATGAAACAGAAATAAGTAATATGCCTGATAGGGCATTTAAATTAATGATTATAAAGATACTGGACTTGAGAAAAGAGTGGAGGACATCCGTAAGACCCTTAACACAGAGATAAAAAAGAACTAATCAGAGATGAAGAGCAAAATAATTGAAATTAAAAATACACTAGAAGAAATTAATAGCAGCCAGCATAAAATAAACCTGAGTTCTCCTGCTTTTCTGAGGGTCACTTGGTATCTTGCTGGTCTGATTATTTTCCACAATAAGGTGAAAGAAAAAAAAATTCAAAATGAGAATAGATTTAGAGAACTCAGTGACTCCATCAAACTTAATAACATTCACATTATAGGGATCTCAGAAGAAGAAGAGAGAGAAAAGGGAGCAGAAAATTTATTTGAAGAAAAAATAGCTAAAACAGCCCAAATGTGGGGAAGAATACAGAAATTCAGATGCAGGAGACACAGAGATCCCCCAAAATATCAACCCAAGGAAGTCCACACCAAGACACATAGTAATTAAAATGACAAAAAGCAGTGATAAAGAAAGAATTTTAAAAGCAGCAAGAGAAAACAGTTATATACAAAGGAAACCTCATAAGGCTATCAATGTATTTTTCAATAGACATTTTGTAGGACAGACGGGAATGGCATGACATATTCCCAATGCTGAAAGGAAGGAATCTGCAGCCAAGAATTCTTTATCTGGCAAAGCTATCCTTCAGAATAGAAGAGGTACGGAGTTTACCAGACAAACAAAAGTTAAAGCAGTTCATGACCACTACACCAGACCTACAAGAAAAGTTAAAGGGGACTCTGACTTAAAAGACCAAAAGTAAGGTAAGAAAAGTAGAAAGCACAAAAGCAGTAAAGTAAGTCTATCTGAAAAATTAGTCAGAGGACTCACAAAATAAAGGGAAATACAGTATGACACAGTCTACCTAAAACGTGGGGGAGGAGAGGAGTAGAAAACGGATGCAAACTTAAGTGACCATCAACTTAAAAATAGACTGCTATATGCAGAAGATGTTATAAAGAAACCTAATGGTAGCCACATATGAAAAACCAGTAATAGCTATGCAAAAAATAAAGAGAAAGGAATTCAAGTATATCACTAAAAAAAGCCAACTTATGGTGAGAGAAGAGACCAAGGGAAGAAAGGAACAGAGGAGAGCCACAAAACAAACACAAACCAAATAACAAAATGGCGATAAATATGTATCAATAATTACTTCCAGTGTAAGGGACTAAATGCTCCAATCAAAAGATGGAGGGTGGCATTTGGATTAAAAAAAAATAAAAACAAAAACAAGACCCATCTATATACTGCCTATAAGAGACTCACTTCAGACCTAAAGACAAATAAAGATTGAAAGTGAGGGATTGAAGAAGCATTTATCATGCACATGACTGTGAAAAGAAAGCCTGGGTAGCAATACTTATATCAGACAAAATTGACTTCAAAACAAGGGCTATAACAAGAGACAAGAAAGACACTATGTAAATATTCAGAGAACAATCCAAAAGAAGACTTAATAAGAATTTATGCACCCAACATAGGAGCACCCAAATACATAAAGCAGTTAATAACAAATATAATACAAGAATAGTAATACAAGAATAGTAGGGGACTTTAACACTGCATTTACCTCAATGGACAGATCATCTAAACAGAAAATCAACAAACAAACTGTGGCTTTGAATGACACACTGGACCTAATGGATTTAATAGATATATTCAGAACATTCCATCCTAAGACAGCAAAGTACACATTCTTCTCAAGTGCACATGGGATATTCTCCAGAATAGATCACATATTAGGTCACAAAACAAGTCTCAACAATTTCAAAAAGATCAAAGTTATACCATGCATCTTTTCTGACCACAGCACAATGAAACTAGAAATCAACCACAAGAAAAAATCTAGAAAGAGCACAAATATATGGAGTTTAAATAACATGCTACTAAACAGTAAATGAATCAATCAGAAAATCAAAGAGGAAATCACGAAATACATGGAAACAAATTAAAACACAACAGTCTAAACCTTTGGGATGCAGCAAAAGCGGTTCTAAGAGGGACATTTATAGCAGTACAGGCATACTCAAGAAGCAAGAAAAATCTCAAATAAACAACCTAATATTACACCTAAAGGGGCTAGAAAAAGAACAACAAATGAAACCCTAGTCTAGCAGAAGGAAGAAATGATAATGATTAGAGCAGAAATAAATGATATAGGAACAAACAAATAAACAAACAAAAACCAATAGAACAGATGAATGAAACCAGGAGCTGGTTCTTTGAAAAAGGTCAACAAAATTGATAACCTGTAGCCACACTAATCAAAAAAAAAAAAGAAAGAAAGAAAGAAAAAAAAGGAGGAGAGAGAGAACTCAAACAAAATCAGGGATGAAAGAGGAGAAATAACAACCAACACCACAGAAATATAAGGATTGTAAGACAATATTATGAAAAATTATATGCCAACAAATAAGATATCCTAGAAGAAATGGGAAAATTCCTAGGCACATATAACCTACCAAACTAAAACAGGAAGAAATAGAAAATTTGAACAGAGCAATTACCAGAAAAGAAATTGAATCAGTTATAAAAGAACTCCCAACAAACAAAAGTCCAGGACCAGATGGCTTCACAGGTCAATTTAACCAAATATTTAAAGAAGAGTGAATACTTATTATTCTCAAACTTTTCCAAAAAATGGAAGAAGGAAAACTCCCAAATTCATTCTATGAAGCCAGCATTACCCTGATCCCAAAACCAGATAAAGACACAACAAAAAAAGAACTACAGGCTAATATCTCTGATGAACAGATACAAATTCTTCAACAAATTATTAGCAAATCAAATCCAACAATACATTAAAAAAATTATTCACCACAATTAAGTGGAATTTATTCCTGGGAGGCAAGACTGGTTTGATATTAAAAAATGAATCAACATGATACATCAAATCAATAAGAGAAAAGATTAAAACCATATATCATTTCAATAAGTGCAGAAAAAGCATTTGGCAAAGTACAAAATCCATTCATGACAAAAACCAACAACAGAGTAGGTTTAGAGGGAACATATTTTAGCATAATAAAGGCCTTATATGAAAAACCCACAGCAAACATCATACTCAATGATGAAAAACTGAGAGCTTTTCTCCTTAGGTCAGGAGCAAAACAAGGATATCCACTCTCACCACTTCTATTCAGCTTAATACTGGAAGTTCTAGCCATACCAATCCGATAACAAAAAGAAGTAAAAGGCATCTAAATTGGTAAGAAAGAAGTAAGACTTTCACTTTTCCAGATGACATACTATACATAGAAAATCTAAAGATTCCACTAAAAAACTACTGGAACTGAAAAATAAATTCAGTGAGGTCACAGGAAACAAAATCAATGTACAAAAATTTGTTGCATCTATATACATCACTAATGAAGTAGCAGAAAGAGAAATTAAGAAAACAATCCCATTTACAATTGCACCAAAAATAATAATGTACCAAGGAATAAACTTAACCAAAGAAGTGAAAGACCTGTATTCTGAAAACTGTAAAATATTGATAAAAGAAATTGAAGACAACACAAAGAAATGGAAATACATTCTATTTCATGGATTGGAAGAACAAATATTGTTGAGATGTCTATACTACCCAAAGCAATTTACATATTTAATATAATCCCTATCAAAATACCAACAGCATTTTTCACAGAACTCGTCAAACAACACTAAAATTTATATGGAACCACAGAAGACCACAAATAGCCAAGGCAATCTTGAAGAAGAAAAACAAAACTAGAGATATTACAATTCCAGACTTCAAGTTATATTGCAAAGCTGTAGTAATCAAAACGGTAGGATTTCAGCACAAAAATAGACACACAGATCAACAGAACAGAATAGAAAGCTCAGAAATAAACCCACAATTATATGCTCCGTTAATCTTCAACAAAGGAAGCAAGAATATGCAATGGGAAAAAGTCTCTTTCCCAACACAAATGGTGTTGGGGAAACTGGACAGCTACATGCAAAATAACGAAACTGGAAAAAGCAAACTCAAAATGGATTAAGGACTGAAATGTGAGACCTGAAGTCATAAAAGGCCTAAAAGGGAGCACAGACATCAATTTCTCTGACATCAGCCATAGCTACATCTTTCTAGATATGTCTTATGAAGTAAGGGAAACAAAAGCAAAAATAAACTGTTGGGACTACATAAAACTAAAAGTGTCTGCATACAAAGGAAAAACCAACAAAACTGAAAGACAACCTACTGAATAGGAGAAGATATATGCAAACGACATATCCGATAAGGGTTAGTATCCAAAATATATAAAGAACTGATACAACTCAACAGAAAAAAAAACCCAAATAATTCAATTAAAAAATGAGCAGAAGACATGAACAGATATTTCTCTGAAGAAGACATACAAACGGCCAACAGACATATGAAAAAGTGATCAACATCCCTGATCATCACCAGGGAAATCAGAAACACAAGAAACAATAAGTGTTGACAAAGATAGGGAGAGATAGAAACTATCATGCACTGTTGGTGAGAATGCAAACTGGTGTAGCCACTGTGGAAGACAGTATGGAGCTTCCTCAAAAATTTAAAAATAGAGCTAACACAGTAATCACACTACTGATTATTTACCGAAAGAATATGAAAACACTAATTTGAAGGAATATATGCACCCCTATGTTTACTACAGCTTTTTTTTTTACCACTAGCCAAATTGTGGAAGTAACCTAGGTGTCCATTGATAGATGAATGGATAAAGAAGTTGTGATATATGTATAGGATGTGTGTGTGTGTGTGTGTGTGTGTGTGTGTGTGTACACACACGATGGAATATTATTTAGTCATAGTGGAAATATAAAGAAGGTGTGATATATATACGATGTATGTGCACACACACACACAAACACACACAGACTGGAATATTACTCAGCCATAAAAAATAATGAAATCTTGCCATTTACAACAACATGGATGATTTTAGAGAGTCTAATGCCAAACGAAATAAGCCAGTCAAAGACAAATACCATATTATTTCACTTATATATGGAATCGAAGAAAAACAAACAAACAAAGGTTGGTAAGAAAAAACAAAAGAGACAAACTAAGAAGCAGACTCTTAACTATAGAGAACAAACTGATAGTTACCAGAGGGGAGGCGGGTGGGAGGATGGGTGAAATAGATGAAGGGGATATTAAGAGTAAACTTCTTTCCCCACCCCCATCCCCAAAAGTACGCTTATCTTGATGAGCACTGAATAATATATGGAATTGTTGAATCACCATATCGTGCCCTGAAACAAATATAACACTGTATGTTAATTGCACTGGAATTAAAAGGAAAAAAAAGTTTTACCTTATAAAAAACGGATAAGTAATTTTCAAATTCGTTTTTTTCAAAAATGGATAATTTTCAAATTGATTTGTCAAGAAGTTTCATAAATTAAATATTTTCAAAGGAAGTGCTTTCTGTATGTTAAGTTTTTGGGGGGAGTTAGATCAAGGGTCTGCAAACTTTTTTCTATTCTTTTTGTTTGTTTGTTTGCAGACTTTTCTTAATTAGCACGAGAGTAAATATTTTAGGCTTGCAAGCCATTAGTTTCTGTCACAACCATTTAATTCTGATGATGCAAAAAGAAAGGAGCCATAATATAAACAAATAAGCATGACTGCGTTCCAATAAAACTTTATTGAAAAGAAATAGGTGGACAGCCGATAGCTCATGGTTTACTAATCCCTGACTTAGATGATAGTAAATAAACTTTCTAAGTTTGAGCAAGTAAAGACACATTCCATGCAGAAATACATTTAAAGCTTATAACCAATCAATACTAAATGAATTAGCTTTCTAAGGAAAATACTTAGAAACATTTTCTTTCCCTCCATATGGATCTTATACAAGCTTATTATTTTTCCCTTTCTCATTAAATTTATAGTGTTTGAGGATCACAAGATATCTAACTTAAAAGAGTTTAATCATGACCAAAAAAGAGTTTAATTTGATAATTAGAACAAAGATCATGTATCTATGTTCCTTAATTACATTTTTTTTCCCTCCATGACGTGCCAATTTTCAAGCACTATATCTTTGCCAGTTAGTTAAATGAGTTGAGTAATGACTACTATTTCCCTGGTCAGATTTTGTTAATCAGTGCTGGTATATTATCCAGAAACTATTAGATATAATAAACTAGTATCTCCATAGATTTTTTTACTTTCTTTTTTTTTTAAATTTTTATCAATTTTAGTTGAGTTTCTTTATTTTGGAAAGTAAATTACATTTTCTGGAGCATTACAACATAACATGTATTTTATGAAAAAAGAGGGGAAAAAAATAGTCCTTGAATAGCTGGCCTAGTTTAAATTATTCATGAGTGAGCAGGTGGTAGAGATGGTAATGAGGTCTCTCTATGATTATCTGCTCCTTTCAACTATATCTAAGTGAAACAAAACAAAAGTCATATGACATAGCTTAAGGAAAAAATATCAGACTGTTCCCATTTGAGGCAAGGTTTTAACTAAGCATGCCAAAAATGACTTAGAGGTAGACCTCTAAAAATCAAGTTTGCTGCTAGTAGGTTATATTTTAAATTCGATTGCTTCATAACAACCCTCCATAATTGATTAAAAATTCATGTCTCTAGTGAAGAGTTTTGATTACTTCAAAGGTTTGTTTCCAGATAGAAAACTGGGAGTGGGATGAAAAAGTATTGTTCTGTTTTTAATAAAAGTATTTAGAAAACAAAATTGGTCCTACCAATTGAGAGAAAGCTTAGTTCCAAACACCAAACTAACAGGTATTTGTGTTAAAGATTTAGGAGTCACTTTTTCTTGTTGCATTTGCAAACTGAAAAAATTCAGCCGATGTTATGGTATGGGAGTCAGTTACAATGAGGATCAGATAGAATGGCAAACTGTTAGTGTATAGGTCCAAATAAACTGCTTATGTGTACAAATTAAAATTTTTCTTTCTGTCATTGGATAGTCCAGATATTACTGGTTACCTGTTAAATTGACTGGTTTAGGGCACATAATCTAATCAAAGCCAATGACATAGAAGAAGATGTTTTTCTGGAACAGAAAAATAAAATAAAAATTTAAAAAAGGGTGTTCCTCTCTTCTACCAGAAGGGATCATTTCCTTCCCTTGGATGGTGTGGTGTGAGAACATGAGGTGTTCAGATCAGCAATTGGAAAGCCCAGAAGGGATGCATGTGGCAGGGATAGGAAGGCCATCATTTGAAGCCTGAGGATGATATTCCCAACATATCGCAGAGAGAGTGAGAGAAACCAGGTCATCGGTGATATCATTTGAATTTTTCAACCAAATTTGCCTTAATCTAAGCCCTACCTTTCATTTTCAGCATAAAGATCCCAATGAGTACACAAAAATAAGTACACAAAAATAAGCATGAAAAGTACTTTGGGGAGGAAGGTTTTAATTAAATTAAACGAGCCCTGGGCACCTGGGTGGCTCAGTGGGTTAAAGCCTCTGCTTTTGGCTCAGGTCATGATCTCAGGGTCCTGGGATCGAGGCCCGCATCAGGCTCTCTGCNTCCCTGTCTCTCTGCCTGCCTCTCTGCCTACTTGTAATCTCTTTCTCTGTCTAATAAATAAATAAAATCTTAAAAAAAAAAATTAAACAAGCCCTGTGAGTTAAGTCCTGAAATAAATACCAAGGAGCTGCAACACCTAGGATAAAGAAGGGGAATCAAAGCTGGCATTTTGTCCTCGGGTCCTGTCCTGGAGCTGCTTTTACTTTTGAGAGCTTTGCAAAAGCTGTAGATCTCATTGAATCATTCTAGTTCTTCACTTCCCAAAGCAAAATCAATGTTTTAGTTTAAAATATAGGCTAATGAAGATTAAATATCCCTAAATTTCTTAGATTCCTTATCCAATCAAAGCAAAGTGGAAAAAACACAAATTTGAAGTCAGGTAGCCCTGGGTTCAAGTTCAGCTCCAACACACTAACTCTGAAATCTTGTACAAGTTACCTTACCTCTGTTAGGCTTACCCTCTCTTATGTAAATGTGGATAATAATATTTACCATGCATGAATTTTGATGGGATTAAATGATGGCAACATTTAGATAAATACTTAGCAAAAGACGTAGCAAAACTCAAGCCTCATTGCTGATTAACATTGTATGATTTCTGTTTTACATTTTCCTTGATATGATTGCTATAAATTTTATATCCCGGGGCCACTAGAGAAAGAACCTAGCAGCATTCAAAATGTTCATGATTATTGTAATCTAGCAGCAGATTGGGAGAAAGGCAAATACAGTTCTGAGTGTTCAGTTCCCATCTTGAGCCTACACTGATGTAAGTGGTGTCATTGTTTCTCACGAATGAACAATTAGCTATTCCACATTATATCCTGTATATCTAATGAATAGAGATAGTAAACGAATAATACATAACTTTTTTACAAACAGGTTTCAAGGCAAATTAGTAAATACTGTGTGTGCTGTCACTACTCCCCCACCTTCCCTGAGTTAAACTTTTCTGTTCCATCATTTCAGTCTCCTTTGAGTGAGCACCAACCTTCTGAGTTACTCACAGCATAGTGCTTTAGATCGAATTGGAAGTGGTGGTAATCCCTGTTTACCACTCTTGTTCTTAGGTATTTTGCTATGTTCATCACATCCATTTTATGGGACACCATACACATTTTCTCTATAGGCTATGTTACATGCTGGAATTATCCACTCTACGTTAAAATAATTAATTAAATATATATTTATGTCATGTAGGTACTCAAAAACCAATTTCATACAGTGTACTAGAACAGTTCAGATAGAGCCGTAACAATTTATAGGGCCAACAANCGTTAAAATAATTAATTAAATATATATTTATGTCAATTTCATACAGTGTACTAGAACAGTTCAGATAGAGCCGTAACAATTTATAGGGCCAACAATCCAGGCCCAAAGAATCGAAGTGAGTTCAGAGATTAAGAAGTCACCAGTCACACAGAAACATAATATCAGGCGCTGCTAATGTGGTAATGACACATACATCAGTGATTCCCTAAGTAAACATTTATGCCTCAGACAGTTGCTGTTGCAAATGGGATGTTATGATATGTTGCTTCATGAGTGATGTATGCCATGTATTAGTAGTGTTACTAATCCCTAAACACTCATTGACAGGTAGTGTCTCATTTGCTTTACCTCAGACAATAATGGCCCATTGAAGCTATTATCGTTTTAGAGAGAGGAAAATTTTNAGTGTTACTAATCCCTAAACACTCATTGACAGGTAGTGTCTCATTCGCTTTACCTCAGACAATAATGGCCCATTGAAGCTATTATCGTTTTAGAGAGAGGAAAATTTTCAGTGATGCATTTTATATTTCTGTGGGGATTTTTTAAATTTATTATCATACTTTTTTAAATTTGCTCTGTCTTTTAAAGAAAAATGATTATGTAAGTTTAGCAGCACAGTGCAATCCCTACTGCCTGAAGAGTACCATTTTAAAATATCATGTTTGAGAAACCCCTATTCTATAACCAAGGGTATGGTGCACTGGAGTTAACTCATTCTTCACAACCCATGGGATCAAGCTGGGTTTCCTGAAAAGTCTCTTATCTTTCAATATATTTTATACAGTCAGAATTATGGATGTAGAGAGGATATGAAAGCAATTCCATCAATTCAAAAGATTGTTAGAAGATTCAGAAGAGGATTCCAGGAAGTTCTGCATAGACACATTGGAAAGGTCTTAGAAAAAGTCTAGACTGAGCTGCAGAGCCAGCGTAGGTTTATTGATTAGCATGAAGCTCAGCTATACCCTACAGTCTATTAGAGGCATTCGACATGGGACCAAGGACTCTCCTAGACAAAATGGAAGTAAACAGTGACACTAAAGAGACAAGCAGACATCTTTGTAAATAGTCTTCAGAGTTCTCTTCAGCTTTTGTTTAATATGATCATTAACTGCACATCAAGCATAAGTTTAGACTTCATTAGAGTATATCACATACTTTGGGTTGGAGTTCCAAGCAATCTACTGCTGGGAGACCAGTTCTGATACACCGGGGCCTGCAACTGGTCTCACCCCATTCATTGACCAACAAATGGAGAAGCACTTCATCTTTTCTCCGCTTTGACTCTCATGAGCAGTACATTCCCATGGGCAGATATACCATTAAACACAATTATGGGCCAGCTAGCTGTAATTACCCCATGCATTTAATGCTCTACTAGGAAAACGATCATAATATTATTGAAATCTGCTATAATACATAAAAGCAAATTATTCACAATTTCCACTCTCATGATTTATAAGAAAATACTCATGGCGTGTTTTATAGTTGTACACCAAGATGGTATGGGTCACTGAACTTAAGAACTGTAGCATGAACTATAACACAGCTGGATCTTGGAACGAGGCTGCAGTCTCAGTGTGGTACAAAGTTCCTCCCCAAACGAAAGGCCTATATTTTGGACTCAATTTAGAAAATCAGTCCCACATTCAAGTATTCCACCATGACTGAGACAATGGGGCCTGCTACTACACTTTTTTATCTGGCATAGCTAGACGAGCAGGATGGCTGATAACAAGATCCTCAAACAGCTGCTGAATGAGGCACTTCAAGTAGGAAAGGCAAAGGAAATGCACAGCAAAGCAGAGCTTCAAAGAAAAGAACATCACTGTGAACTGCTGGGGAAACAGCAGAGGCCCATATCCCCCTGCCAGGTAAGCATGGCAACGGATTTAATTGGGTGGTTTAGTTGGAGAAAAGGTACTAAAGAGAACATGGGTCTTAGAAGCATTGCCTTAATCAAGGACACATAAGTAAAACTACAGGTAAAATACTAATTTTTGCATGTAGTGTGGGCAATAGCATATTGCACATAGTTTGGTAATAGCATAACTTCTGAGTCACACACAGAGACAGAGGGGGGTCATCATTAGTAGAGCAATATTGGAAAACAAATAACAAGCCATCTATGTGTCGAGGTGCTGACACAGTTGTTAGGAACGCCAGCGCTGGAGCCAGGCTGCGAGTGTTTGAATCCTGACTTTGCCATTTACAGGCTGTGCGATCTTGAGTAAGTTACTTAACCTCTCTATGCTTTAGTTTTCTCTTCTACAAAAAAGAGAGNGACTGAGACAATGGGGCCTGCTACTACACTTTTTTATCTGGCATAGCTAGACGAGCAGGATGGCTGATAACAAGATCCTCAAACAGCTGCTGAATGAGGCACTTCAAGTAGGAAAGGCAAAGGAAATGCACAGCAAAGCAGAGCTTCAAAGAAAAGAACATCACTGTGAACTGCTGGGGAAACAGCAGAGGCCCATATCCCCCTGCCAGGTAAGCATGGCAACGGATTTAATTGGGTGGTTTAGTTGGAGAAAAGGTACTAAAGAGAACATGGGTCTTAGAAGCATTGCCTTAATCAAGGACACATAAGTAAAACTACAGGTAAAATACTAATTTTTGCATGTAGTGTGGGCAATAGCATATTGCACGTAGTTTGGTAATAGCATAACTTCTGAGTCACACAAAGAGACAGAGGGGGTCATCATTAGTAGAGCGATATTGGAAAACAAATAACAAGGCATCTATGTGTCGAGGTGCTGACACAGTTGTTAGGAACGCCAGCGCTGGAGCCAGGCTGCGAGTGTTTGAATCCTGACTTTGCCATTTACAGGCTGTGCGATCTTGAGTAAGTTACTTAACCTCTCTATGCTTTAGTTTTCTCTTCTACAAAAAAGAGAATAATTGAAGTTACCTTATATATTCCTCATGAGGACAAAGTGAGTTTAGGAAAAGCGTTTCAAGTAGTTCTTGGCCTATTACTGTTTTAGAGTTCAGTTCTTATTATTCTAAGGGAATAAAGTTATTATAGATGTCATTTTATATATGTACTTAAATTAAGCCAAGTTTATGATGTTGAGTTATTATGATTTTTATATTAGAAATATATCGGTAGTTGAGGCAAATTACATCACAGATTGAGAAGCTCAGTTCAAATCTAAAATGTGTCAAAATATTTGTGGTATNCTTTTGCTATTGTTATTTTCTATCATAGAATTTAGCAGAATACCCTGCACGTAGTAGGCAGTCAATAAGTATTAAAAAAATAAAGGACTCTCTGGGGCAGAAAAAGTAGTTCCCATTCTAAAGTGAGCATGTATTATTTTTATAATGTAAATGAATAAAGTGAATGTAATTCAGCAAAAATTATTTTCAAGTACGGAACCTCAAAAAATAACTATTGGACCAAGAAAAAAAGAGAAAAAAAGGAAAACCTGATTTGGTCCAAGTATCAAGATATATAACACCCATATAGTTGGGACACTTTGAACGATGAATTATGGATGTTTTTCATAATAGAAGGACATTTTATATTTTCTCTAAAGACAATTCAACTTTATCCATCATTCATTCTTTTTTGTAATATGTGGTATTCTTTAATATGTAAATAGCTTACAAACATAAGCTCTGAGTTTGAGTGCAGACTATGACTTACTACATATATATATATATATATATACCCCATTATAAGATTTTCTTTCTACTACAAAATAAAATTAGAATGAAGCAAGAATAATCTTGGACTACTTCTAGATTATTAAAATATAAATAAATTTCATTATAAAATGTTCTTACTTATTAAGTGGGTTTTATCTAGAGAGTTGCATGCTAGTGAGACCAAAAAAAAAGGCTCAGTGCGTTTTTTCCTTTCAAACATAAGCTATTGTACATTTGCCCTAACAGGATTTCTTGTTGGTGATTCATTTTTCTATTACAATATTCTTTTTATTATTAAATGAAACAAATCACCGCCATTACCTTGGCCGTATATAGTGGACCGTACTATGTAAAGTTCTTAAAAGGCAATCTGTAATAACCAGCTCTCCTTTTTATATTGATTCAAGTTATATTTAGTGCTAAAGCGTAAGTGAAATCTATGAAAATAAAATCATTTTATGCTTTGAACGTTACTTTTTAAAAATTGAGGTAATTAATATGCCATATTATATTTATATATATTCAGATGTTCAACATAGTGATTTGACATTTGTATGTATTGTGAAATGATCACCACAATGACTCTAGTCATCATTTGTCACCAAAGTTAATTCAATATTATTGACTATATTCACCATGCTGTACATTAGATCCCCATGACTTATTTATTTTATAGATACAAGTTTGTACTTCTTGATCCCCTTCACCCACTTCACCTCCTCCTCAATCCTCCTCCCCTTTGACAACCACCAATCTCTTTTCTGTACCTATGAGTCTGGGTTTTGTTTTGTTTGTTTGTTTTGTTTTATTTTTTAGATTCTATATATAAGTGAAATTGTGACATTTGTCCTTCTTTGTCTGTCTTATTTAACTTATAATGATGATACCTTCAAGGTTCACCCAGTTTTTGCAAAAGGCAATATTTCCTTCTTTTTATAGCTGAATAATATCCCATGGTGTGTGTGTGTGTGTGTGTGTGTTTATATCACATCTTCTTTATTCTTTTATCAGTGGACATTTAGGCTATTTCTGTAACTTGGCTAGTGTAAATAATGCTGCAGTGAACATAGGGGTTCACATATCTTTTCAAATTAATGGTTTCATTTTCTTTGAATAGATACCCAATAATGGAATTGCTGGATCATTTTGTAGTTCTATTTTTAACTTTTTGAGGAATCTCCACACTGTTTTCCATGGTGGCAGCGTGAAAGTTACCTTTTTTTCTTTTTACTATCCTCAACAGCCACTTTAACTCTCTAAACTATTAACATACTGTGTAAACACCTCAATATTTTTACGGAATTTCGTTTTTAAAATGGTATATATATATAAATTTTTGCCAGAGCTTTAAAAATGAACATAACTGTAGGACCAGGCTAAATTGGGGAGGAGACATCATAAAACAATCATGGAGCATATTGCAGAATCACACTGTTGTCAGACCAGGAGCAACATCTGACTGGACATTTGGCATCAGGAGATAAATGAATGTTCCATAGTACAAGCAGGTACGCTCAATTAGTGTATAACTTAGCCTGCTTTATTTTTTTACTATGTTCTAAGCTCCTTTCCTGTGACCATTTTTCCAATGATTATTTGGAGTTGCAAATAGTTGCACAGATAAGAATGTTATCCAATATTCTTATCTTCTACCAAAAAGGAAAAAAAAAGACCATTTGTAATGTGGAGGGTGTTGATTTAGAAAGAGAGAGAGAAAAAGAAGATATACAGAAAGATCCCAGATGGAGATTTACTCTGAGCTGGAAAGAGGTTCCCCATAAGCGGTGGATGGGTTGGCAGTGGCAGTGGTTTCCATTGTCAGGAAACTTCAGGAAAGACTGAATGGTAGATAAGTAAGTATCTTATCCGGGCCCCCTGTCTATAATAGGATGCATTTTAAGATGGCAAAGGAGAACCTGGACCAGGAATGTAAGTTCAATGTAAAAACTCATGTCAAGTGAAACATAGTATGTCTAACTGATTTATTAATTATAGAAAAGAATTATCTACAATATTTTCAAATGGAAATTTTAGGCCTAGTGTAGCCCTTCAAGAATACAAGTTATTCTCAAACATTTAGACTATCATTCTCTTTCACTTAAATACTTCCATGATTATCTTTAAGGAAGAGGATAAAAAAAATGTGACAAGGTAGAAATACACAATTTCATTTGTTTCCTAGAACATTGTCTTTGTGTAGTGAACATTGATTGCAAAATCAGCTTTAAAGAAAATTAAAATGAACAGTGATCTCAACCCTAGGAAACTGTCTGTAGAACTGTTATTTTTAAAGCAGAATCAATATCTTACACCATTAATGATACTAAGCAAAGACAAGAGAAAATCGGTGTTGTCGCAAAGATTGATTTTTTTCTCCTTATGTAGTTTCATATTGATCTAAGAATTCACGATCTAAACTCCTGGGGTTATAATTTAAATATGACTAAATAAAGAATTGGAAAGAAAATGTCATAATGTTTTTATAAGTTATTTCTCTCTTTGTTTTATTTTTATACACTTCCAAACCACTCAACTCTATTTCATACACACACGAAGCCACACACAGAAACTTTATTTCCATAATTATTGCAAAAACTACTCATTTGAGAACAACCCTTGGTTCACACCTTGAAACGGAGAGCAAGTCAAACAAGGTTATCATTTTTTTGGGTAGGTTTTTACTACTCTCTTGGGTCATTGGTGCACGTTCACCACATGTGCATTTAAAGAGCAGATGCCAAATGAGGATATCAGGAAGAAAATTGTTTTTTGTGATAGCTCAGATTTGGGGCAGGTGAGGATGTTTTAGGTTAGAAAAGAAGTTTAGGGAATATGTTAAGAGTATTGGTGTTAAAAGAAAAGAATGTTTCAGATAATAACTGTCAGCCTCCTCCAGATGTTCTTCAAACTGGAGAAATTACAAAGGCAGAAATGAGCATCCAGGCTCACAGATGGCTTCTTCCGTTTACAGTACTTGCTGATTAACCATTTTGAGCAAATATTTTATTTCAGTTTGTCCAATCAATAGGCATTCCTAAAACATTTTTGCCAAAGATTGTAATGGACTATGTCGCAGAACATTTAAGAGATCCTTGATACTCACACCTGGGTACACTGTCTAATTTCTCGCATGACCTCTTTCTATACACATTTGATAGTAAAAAGTAGAATTTTAAAATGTCAAACTTATAAGCTGTGTAAGACAACTTTGCATTAAAATAGTTTTAGGGGCGCCTGGCTGGCTCAGTAGGTGGAGTATGCAACTCTTGATCTCGGGGTTGTGAGTTTGGACCCATGTTGGGTGTAGAGATTAATTAAAAAAATAAAATCTTTTAAAAAAGTAGTATTAGTTTTTAGATCCACTTAAAGCCCTGTATATAGGCATCAGATAAGTTTTCTAGACAGCCGAAGGATTTGCAACTTCGCAAGTCTTTTCTTTATGGTTACATACAACCATAACTAAATAATGACTATCACCAGGTGTGAAACATTTGTTTAAATTGCCTGGGCAAGTGTTTATGGAAAGAAAATAAGGACTCCTGTGTTTATGAAAATGGAATGGATCAGGTATTTGCAGCACAATTAGAAGTAGGTTTTGTTTGAGTGAGCGAATGAATGAATGAATGAATGAGAACAGTTTTTCTTGGTGTGAGGACAATGTAGACACATCCAAAGAGTCAGCAAGAAAAGCAGTGCTCACTGGGGAGAACTATTTAGTTTGGGCAAAATATAACAGTATTTCTCAGGGTATGATATGAAGAACACCTGCATCAAAGTTACTTAGAGAATATATACAAGATGGAGGTCAATTACTCCATCTCTGAACTTTTGTTCCACAATCTCTGGAGAGGTAGGACGAGAAATCCAAACTTGTAATCAGATCATCAGGTATTTTTAAACACCATTTAGCATTTCAGAGCTAATGGGGCATATGATAGATCCATAAAGGAGATAAATTTGGAAGGGTAGTTTGGAGCCAGAGTTTAGAAATATAAATGTCAGGCTAAGAGGGCTAGGTTTTATTCAGGAGGAATGGAGAACCACTGGATAATTTTAGCAGGAAAAGGACACAAAGATACTCTGGAAAGGTTTACCTTGTGAGCAAATGAAATGTTAGGGCATAGAGAAGAAGAAAGATGGTGGCAGATATGAGATTTCAAGGTCCCAAACCAGGGTGGGAACTGTGATAACATAAAGAAATGATGGATTATAATGTAGAACTAGAGAAGGATTCACTGGTAATTTCCTAGATGTTAAGAACTTAAAGAGTGGAAAAGGCCAAAAGTGACAATGAGCTCTCAAGTCTGCCTGATGAATGTCCCAGAAGAAAGAGCCGAATCAGAAGGAAAGTTGTTGGTTGGGTATAATGATGAGGAGAGCATTCGTTTTGGCTATATACCTGTTGAACTTAAAGCAAGTTCGTAGAATTAAAAAGTGCACAACAGAATCAAAAACAGGAGGGAGAGACAAAGATGGATGGCAAGCTCCTTATGCTGAGAATAGAGGTCAAGATTGACTTTTTACTATCTCACATTATTTATTGGTAGATATTTCCCTTTTCTAAACTTTTAATGAAAAAATTTCTCCTACTTGACCTCCCCCCCAAATGCCTTGCCTTTTACACAGCTACTTTTCCCTTATTCGAGCTTCAGAAATTTTGAGTTTATATAAGCAAGACACCATATTTACAAAGGAATGAGTCCTTTCCTTTTCAGATAGATGATGAAGATTACTCTGTTTTAATATTCTCTTAGTGTTTATCAGTGTGTTGGAATTCCAGGTAAAGAAACTACTAATTCTTGCTGAAGGTGGAACTGGATATTAAAAGTGTAGGAGTTTGCAAAGACAGAAAAATGGAGGAGATCATCCCATGTGGAGAAATCAGTTTATAGAAATGGGTGAACACATGTTTTCAGAATAAAATAGCACTACAGATGTGTAAAGTTCATGGTAACTTGACTTTGCTAAGAGTTTCCAAGCAACATCTGTATCTTAAATTTTGAAAGTCTTGAATTAGCATTGTGGACATTAGCTTGCATTTTTTTTTAAACCATAATGCAAATATATAGTACAACAATGTAAACTAATCTAGTTAGCTGAAATATCCAAGAACTAAACTGGGAGAATTTATGTAATCAAAGGAATCATTTATATAAAGATGTGTTAACGCAGGTTTCCTGAGCAACAGACACCAAAACGGGGTTAAACATGAAACAAAGGTATTAGGGAAAACACACACGCACGCGCACACACACACACAAACACACTAAGGAGGCGGGAGGGAAAATTTGAGAGTCATCAGTTTGCAATGCAAATCTTACTCCAAGTGAAGAAGAAAAGGAGGGAGGGGCGATGGCAGGAGGGTCTAAAACTGACGATCATTTCTAAGGGAAATACAGCAAGATTGATGGGGCTTCTCCTAGCTCAAGTTGACTATCACAGGAGTCCCATATCTCCCAGAAACAAGCCTGTCTTAATGTCGTAGCCATACTCAGTTACTGACTGAGAGAAGCCCATGGAAAACAAACGCTAAAATGAATTTCAGACCGCACAACAGACAGGCCCTTATTCAATTACCATCCTACAGTCAGAGATCTGAGAGGTGTGTCTTTATGGCTACCACCAGATAGAACTTGTTTATTTTTGCATATAAACAATCTATGCAACAATGAACAGAAATGAAATTTAATCTAATTTCAGAACATTTCATAACTGTTTTCAAGTAGTTTGGGCATGCTACTATCCAAAATAAAAAATTGGATCATAGACATTTTGTGCATAGGAACTAAATAAAGATATGGTAACTGTGTACACTCCTCTTTACCTTCAGCTGCAATGCAGAAATTTTTGTAAGCTCTCATTTCAAACATGCTCTCTTTATAGGCAACCCTTCTGATTAACTGCCATTATGCAAACTGTCATCCTAGGTTTTTTTTTTTTTAGTACTTTCACTGGTCCTTGTTCAAACAGTGATTGTGGGCAGAACAGAGGAGGACAAGACTTGTTACCAGATGAAGAGTGGTAGGGTGGGTACATTCATATTGCATTGACCAGCTATTCATTGTATCATTGTAGGTGTTTTGGTTACAGCAACAAGCAGTAATGATCAAAATAATACTGTGTCACCACATGACTTTTCTAAGTAACTATAAAACAAATAATTTAAAATAGTATTTGTTTGTTGTCAACATAAATCCTTCTATTTTTCTACATTTCATAATAATTCCACAATTGAATATACACAGAATGATGTTATATTTCACAAAATATCTAAGACTTTATTTTCCCTGATTTCAGAATGTTCATTTGAGTGTTCCCTAGGGCCACTGTAATTAAGAGTTACTGAATTTTTTTCCATAAATTTTCTGAACTTTCTTTATGACTGGTAGCTATTACCAAAACTTCTGACTAAAGCACTTTTTCTGGGATTCAGCATACAACTTAGGGCTGTGTATCTGGTTCTCTATTCAGATTATTCATAAGATAAAAATGAGAAGCCAAGAAAGTTAAGAAAAGCATGTATGAAAATATATACGATAAATTATCTAGGTGATGATATGTTCCTATTAAATTAATATTTTTAAATGTCAGAGTATCCTTATGTTCCATTCTTGTAAACTATATAGGAAAGTGCAGTAACTAATGGAATAAGGAAGAATTTTGACTTAAGTTCCGTATTTAGCAATAGCTACTTACAGGTTATTTAATGAGTTTCTTACTTTTTATTCTGGGTAAACATAATAACTCATTATTTTAAGAACATCTTCTGTACAGTGTTATTCTATAAAGGGAGTCTCTGCCAGGATATGCATTACTTAACATTCAACCAACAAATATTTTTTAATTATATACAAATTCCTACTATTTAGAGTCAAACATCCAACCAACAAGCGGTAACAGTTTTAGTAGACTGAGACAATCTTAGGGAAGAATATACCATCTTCACCTGAAAATGAATTTATTAATAAAGTTCTCTGTTTATCAGGGCACCTGGGTGGCACAGTCAGTTAAGCATCCAACTCTTGATTTCATTTGGCTCAGGTCAAGGTCATGATCTCAGGGTGTGAAATTGAGCTGTGGATCGGGCTCCATAATGGGTGAGGAGCCTGCTTCAGATTTTCTCTCTCCCTCTTGCTTTGCTCCTCCCTGCCTCCCTCTTTCTCTCTCTAACAACAACAAAAACAAATAAAAAGACACACACACACACACACACACACACACACACACACACACACACAAATTAATTTTTCTGAAAAAGATTTTCCCAAATCCATGTTCCCAAACCCTTCATTCTTTTTTTTTAATTAGTTTCAGAGGTAGAATTTAGTGATTCATCGGTTGCATAGAACACCCAGTGCTCATTCCATCAAGTGCCCTCCTTGATGCCCATCCCCCAGTTACCCCATCCCTCCACCCAGCTCCCCTCCAGCAACCCTCAGTTTGTTTCCAAGAGTTCAGCATCATTCGTGGTTTGCCTCCCTCTCAATTTTCATCTTATTTTTCCTTCCCTTCCCCTATGTTCATTTGTTTTGTTTCTTAAATTCCACATGACTAAAATCATATGATATTTCTCTTTCTCTATTTCCATTATAATAATACCTTCTAGTCCCATCCACATTGTTGCAGATGGCAAGAATTCATTCTTTTTGATGGCTGAATAATATTCCATTATATATAAATACCACATCTTTATCCATTCATCTGTCAGTGGACATCTGGGCTCTTTCCATATTTTCGCTATTGTGGACATTGCTGCTACAAATATTGGGGTGCATGTGCCTTTTTGAATTATTATGCCAAACCCTTCTTTCAGTTATATTATTAGAACACAATTTGTTCAACAAGTATAGTTACAGAATAAATTCTTTTTAGTCACCATCTGACTACCAGAAAGTATACATCAATGCCATTTCTTACAAAATCATATTCACCAGTATTCTGACCATAAAATTCACCAAATTGTCTTTATTTGAAAAGCTAGGAGTCAACTCAATCTGCTCCAGTCACATGCTATAAAATATAATTGTGTTTAAATTTCATTAAGGCAAAGAAAAAAACTGGAAACAAAAGGTAAAGGGTATACTGGAATAATTGCANACCATAAAATTCACCAAATTGTCTTTATTTGAAAAGCTAGGAGTCAACTCAATCTGCTCTAGTCACATGCTATAAAATATAATTGTGTTTAAATTTTCATTAAGGCAAAGAAAAAAACTGGAAACAAAAGGTAAAGGGTATACTGGAATAATTGCATGTATGGCTATTTTAAGAAATAATATACATTTTATAAATATAAAGCTAGGTAACTGATATTTTTCAAATATGTAAAGAACATATATATCTGGTTGTAAAGACTCCTGTGTGGTACAGGACAATGAACCAAATATCAAATACATTTGGCTTACTACCCAAATGGTCTAGCCTTAGACAAGATTTTTGTTTTGTTTGTTTGTTTTGTTTTGTTTTTCAGTTTTCCCATCAGTGAAATGTGAGCTAGAATTCCTTCAAAATCCCATTTTAATTTAACTTTTAGTTATTCTGTATTTATATCAATTAATCATCATCTCTCACATTTTAGAGTTTCTTTTCAGAAGAGATCTAAGGAAAGTTTATTTGAATATTATCCATGGTGTAAATTTTATATATTGCTTGTATAAATGCAATTTTAGGAAATGACCAAAGTCATTTAGAGCTAAGACTGGTCAACAAGTTGGTTAACAAGTGAACAAATGTTAGTATTATTTTGATTTTTACAATGATGTGTGATTTTAAAGAGGCTTATTTTATCGTATTCCATCATTGACCCCAAAATCAATTCTAAAAAGTCATGTGCATTACTAATAACAGTTTCATCCCCAAAAAGTAACAGTTTTGAAGAGCCAGCTGCTATTTAGGGATATAAATTCTACTTTGTTAAAATGAATCTCATGAATTCATATCATAACTAATATTTATTTCTAAGGACAGCCTATGGAAGTAGGCCATGATTACAGGGCTGAGAAGAAACTTGTCATATTAAATATGTAAATACCTAAATATATTTTCAACTGGGCTAATATTTCACCAGAAGGAATATCATCTACTATAAGTTCAAGTACAACATGTTAATGGTAGCTTATTGATATAAGCATGGTCTTCT
Source organism: Ailurus styani (assembly GCA_002007465.1). Taxonomy (NCBI): domain Eukaryota; kingdom Metazoa; phylum Chordata; class Mammalia; order Carnivora; family Ailuridae; genus Ailurus; species Ailurus styani. The sequence goes on from LNAC01000058.1 coordinate 2,502,403, forward strand.
GTTTCTTTTGATCCCAAGAATTCAGTCTAACTGTGAATGTTCTTAAGGACATCATTTGGTCACATCATTCACGGCAACTTAAATAAAGGACAGTGTTCATATTGGGCCGTGGGTGGAGACTGAGGGATGAAGGAGTTATCAGGCAGGGCTTTTAAACACAGAACCTGTTCTCAAAGTCAATGTTCCATCCTAATTAAGGTCTGTGTTTTTTACTAAACCAAAAAGAGAGTCAGTTATTGTGCATGGTCTAAGTACATATGTTGGAAACATTTGTAAGTCATTTATTAGGTACTAAAAATTATTCTAACCATTTTTTTTTTAGCAAAACCATAATACACATCAGATCGTATGGGCTGCCAAATAGGTGATTTCCACTGGTAATTATGAAATTCATTTGTCTCTTAGAATATGGTAGTCAGGAAGGTCTGTGAAATGTATTTTTATCTGGATGGATTTTCAGAAGTCCACTCCAATCCCTGTGTGTAGATTCAAGAATAAATTCTTCTGTGTAATGAAATTTTTTCCAACACATATTTTTTAAACTGAAGACCCAAGAGTAACAAATAAATAAATAAATGCAAGTCAAACATTTTGTTTTGTGTCAAAGGCATCCTAACATTGTAAGATGGACATAGGGGATTTTCTAACAACCTTCTTATCAGTTTCATTTTTCAGGGGATGAGCATCATCTATAATCAGTACTTGAAATTTCAATTTATACTCACCTCTAAGATGCATGAAAAGCAATTATCTGCCTGAAAGACAAGTTTAGGCTGCAATGACTATAATTTCAATACACTTAGAAACATTCAATTTTTCTCTTGTCAAAGCCAGAGGCTTTGTAAATGAGGCACCATCCAATCATATTCATAATATTATAGTCCAGATACTTATTTTTAATGGTGAGCTTTTTTTAGATCTTGTAATTATTCATCTCTTTGGAATAAACCAATAAGAGAGCAATGGGTCACCATATGATAGGTTTAAGTCCCAAATCTAGTTTTATAATGCGAAAGACTAAATTCTTCCATGTAATAATCATAATATTAAGCATCTGGGAAGCAAAAAATCTATTTGGTTGCTGAAAATGCTAATTTGAAGACTGAAGTCTGCATTCTAAAAAGCAGAGGCTAATTTACTATTCTATGGTATTTTAAAGATGCTATTAGATTCAACAGTTCTCTCTCAAATTACCCCAAAACAATTGAAAATATTTCTCAAGCTATGGCCCTCAAATTAGATAATTATCCTATTTCTCATGTTCTTTTGATTAAAGTAATTACAAATTTTAAAATGTTATTATCCTAAGACACCAGACACTAAGTAAGATGTTGAGTAACAAAACCTTCCCCAAAAAGATTATTATAACATGATAAATGCTGGGAATGCACAAAATGTTATAGAAGCAGGACTATCTTCTGGGCTATTCTGGCAGAGATGGGCAAGGTCATCAAGACTGAGGTAAAATTTAATCCAGGATTTTTGAGGATGAGGAATATATTAAGTGGGTCAAGGAGTCGGCATTCTGTGTGGAGAAAACGATGTTTGCAACGGTGCAGAAATTTGTAAGAAACAGATTCTGAGGGTTGTAAATGATTTGGTAAAGCAGCAGTAAGGTTAAGGATGGGAAGTAACAAAGAGTGAGGAAAAAAATTTTCCAGGATTCTGCTCATGAAGGGCCTTGTTTCTTAAAGAACTGACCCTTTTCTTCGGGCTGTCTTTCTCATACAGACATGCATGTACCCCTGGGTGCTGGCAGACAAGAGCGGCAAAGATATGTACCAGAGTACAAGAGATCAACACGATCTGCATAGTGTGTTTTCCGGAAGTGTCCATTTTATTTGACAATTTAAAGGAAAAGAAAATTTTGAAATTAAAACAGGTTTAAGCATATTATGGAGAAGAACGCAGACAATGCACACATTTTAAAGTAAAATTAAATTTCAAAAAAAGATCATAGTTGTGTCTGGCCACTTAGAGCAAACCCCCTGAAACTTGATCTTTGGGCGATTATAGATATTCTAATCCACCATTAGAAATGCTCGGGGGAGAAGATTGAAAAATGCTGCTGATGAGTGAAATGATCAGATTTATATTTTAGATTTTGACAGCATTTTGGAAGATGTAGTAGGGAGGAGGTGAGATCAGAGGCAGAGAGATCATTTTTAAAGTTGCTGCAGTAAACTGTGGGTGAGAAAATGAAGTAAGGCAAAGATGGTGAACACGCAGAGCAGAGATAAAGGTAGAATCTACAGTAACATTCAGGTTTTAAAGCTTTGGTTTCGGGCGCCTGGGTGGCTCAGTGGGTTAAAGCCTCTGCTTTCGGCCCAGGTCATGATCTCAGGGTCCTGGGATCGAAGCCCGCATCGGGCTCTCTGCTTGGCAGGGAGCCTGCTTCCCTCTCTCTCTCTGCCTCCTTGAGATCTCTCTCCCGCTGTGAAATAAATAAATAAAATCTTTAAAAAATAAATAAATAAAAAAAATAAAGCTTTGGTTTCGGGCGCCTGGGTGGCTCAGTGGGTTAAAGCCTCTGCCTTCGGCTCAGGTCATGATCCCAGGGTCCTGGGATCGAGGCCCACATCAGGCTCCATGCTCAACAGGGAGCCTGCCTCCTCCTCTCTCTGTCTGCCTCTCTGCCTACTTGTAATCTCTCTCTCTCTCGCTGTGTCAAATAAATAAATAAAATCTTTTAAAAAAAAAAAAGCTTTGGTTTCCAGACTACTGTTATTTATTCTCATCTGTTCATTAGTGAGCATTTAAGTACTTACTATGTGCCATACCTACTGTGCGCCAGGCTCTGAAGATATGAAGATAGATATGAAACTTTCTCTGGGAGTCTTCAGAATCGTTTCTGTAAGCCTACACTGAAAATAGAGTAAAATTACATGTTCAAAATATTAGAAAAAATTTTTCTAGTCCCTTGCATATTGCCTAGCACATAGTAGTAAGTAAATATTCACGGAATGAATGAAGCTCGTCTTGCTAATATTCTTTTCCATACATAATTTTTTTTATGAAATGGGAGAATAGAATAGAAGCATCTCCCATATAGTTTGAAATGTAAAAAGAGGTTATCTCTACAAGGCAACAAAATACTGCTAGCAATAAATCATTCTTTTATAGTATGCAAAGGGAAATTGGATAGTTTTTTTCCTCTACTAAACATTGCCAATAGCTGTTCCAAGAAATGTTCTACATTCCTAATCTTCCTAAAATGAATTTTTAAACAAAACATTAAAAGCACACTTTGCAAATCAGTAACCAGAAAGTACAATAATGGGCAACAGAAAGCCCACAAAGCTATACAATGAGGCCATTTCACTGGTCCTCCTATTTTGGCAGTCATTTATGAATGCAGAAATTAATCAAAATTAGCATCATATTCTTAGGCCTTGTTCTCTTAAGTAAATATTCTGTATCTTTAAATTTCTGCATGATCTGCTTTGACACTTGTGGAAGGATAACCCCACTTGAAAACCTCAACAGCAAAGCCTGTGTGAAAGCCTCCTATGTATGCTCTATTTTTTCTACTTGCCAATTATTTATAAATCAGGTAAACAACTTGGATATGAATTTAATTTTTTTCAAATAACCCATGCTGTTAATATAAATTTGTACACTTTTTTTTTAGTACTTTACAGTTTGCCAAGATACTTTGGCATAATACACTCAGTCCTCAAAAGCACCCTTTTAAATGAACAGACCAGACTTTTGCCTCATTTTGCAAGTTAGTAAAGTAGGTCTCCCACATGTAAGTAGCATGCTCATGCTCACTTAACTATTTACTGACGATCCAGGACTGGTTTTCTGTATTTGAGCTAGGTGTACTAATATTGAGGACATGGCATAACAGTGTATATATATTCATATATTCATTCATTCAGAGATCCAATAAATGCTTATTTCGCACTTACTAAACCCTAGATTCTGCTCTTTCCGCTGCAATAAAATTAAAGACAAGACAGACGTTCTCTTCTTTTATGAGTTTACAGTCTGTACACATTTATATTGCCAAAGATGAATTAGACCAAATATATTTAAACAAAAATGTATTTTCTATTGACCTAGACTATTCTCTAAACATTTTAGTTATATGTTCTGCCATTTTGTAAGAAGGAAAAAGGAAAAGTTAGTTTCAACTTTTCACTAGAACCATGTGTAACTTGCTACATTTTATTCTACATAAGACTGCTTTCATTTAAAAAAATTAACATTTTTGAAATTCCTGGAATGATGAAGATTACCCAGAAATCCTTATAACACATCTTTCTTATTTTTAAGTTTTGATTATTGTTAAATAACCAATATTCCTGAAATTACAGAATTTTGAGAAATGTTAAGTTTGAAGAGAATAGCTGTGTTGTTTTTTGTTTGTTTATTTGTTTTTTGGCAAAGAGTCTGTGAATGTATTCCAGTTATATCTAAAAGGTCACAATTATCAGAGTAAAGAAATTCAAGAATTGTTAAACCAAAGAATATACTCTGATTTTTTCGCCAATCGTGGATTATAGGTTTTACTTTCCTGATTTTTTTTCTTAGAATTATTTTCTTGAAAGTTTATCAACAGGGATAAACATCCTATTTAAGCTTAAAAATAATAAAGTGGGAAATAAGGAGAGTCAACCCTCATAACCAATAAAAAGAATAGCACCTAATATGAGCCAGGCAAGACTTAATATATGATCTTGCTAACTAACCCACAAAACCTGGAGGCTTCTATTCTAGGTATTAAAGCTATATGGGAGGAAGTTTTAGCTTATACACAGGACACTGAAAACTGAAAACAAATATAACATTTTTTCTTTTCACTGACTTATGGTGTATTTATCTGTACCAACTTGACTTCAAATTCTATTTTAGTTTTCACAATTTTTACATTACTGGCCCCAAATCTGCAATTGGAAGCTTAATATGCAAATATGGTGTGGGGGATGGAATGAAGAAGTAAGAGGAATTATGTGATTGGGGAAAGCTTTATGTTAAGTGAGGTTTGATCTAGATATTGAAAGATGAAGATTTATCTTTCAAAAAAAAGCAGGGTATAATGAACATGCTTATTAACAGTGGGGGAATAGGAGTAAAAAGTGTGTGTGTATGCATGTGTGTTGTATGTGATGAAACAGCTCAGGAAACTATAAAACAGTAAGGCTGGAAGAGAGGTTTTTCACTGGGGAATAGTCTTAAAGGTTAGATATTATCTTGGGAGGGGGGGTTCTGTCTGCAAAGACCTCGTTAGATCGTGAGAAGGCAGAAACTACTGAAGGTTTTATAACAATGCTTTAACATGATAGATGAACCTGTCAGTGGTAAACTACATGGACCGGAGGGAGCCCAGGAGGTCAGGGAAGCCACCGAAATGATGCTAGGGACAACAGAAGAGGGTTCCATTCAAACTACACAGCTATTCTCTCAGGAGATCAGAATTTGTGCCTTAGCTAATAGACTGAAAGCCTGAGCAAGACTCCTAATTTCTGTGGTATCAGTTTCACTGTAAAATGAAAGGGTTACCCTGTTACATAATATCTAAGCTCCTTCCTCTTTCTGAACTTCTATGTAAGCATGAAGAATCATTTTCAAAAGTGGAGGGAACAGCTGTCTAATCTACTGGCAGAAAAAGTCTATTAATGGTCTCTAAAAATGACTGACTTCAGGTTAAGCACACTGCTGATTTCCAGGTAACCTGCCTCTCTTATTAGGTGTTTTCTGGATATTTCTAACCTGCGGCTCTTCTTCATGGGGCTACACTGCTGTGCCACAGTTTCCCTTGAGCCCAGCTGTTTGGGAAATCCTAGTCTTGCTTTAATTTAGCCAATTAGGTTCATGGCTTATCTAAATGAGTTGTTCTGACTCATTTTGGAGTCTTGGTTTGACAAATATGTTGCTACTGCTGCTCCTTATCTCCTTAATGTCATTCTTAGTTTGGAAACTGCAACACTAGAGGTTTGATTCTTTTTTTGATTAACCCTGTCAAAAAAGGAGCTGCCAAGTTTTCTCTAATTGTGGTACCAACTGTCCCCTACCACATGAGAGCAAATATGACCTAAAATGAAATAGTGAAATAATCACTGAACCTCTGAACTCTGATTTCTGCTGAAATTCTGAAGTCTCTCAAAAATTTTGTCTCACAGGCAAATATAGGTAGATAAACTGTGCATTTTTAAATTTTTATTTATTTATTTATTTATTTGAGCAGAGGGAGGGGCAAAGGGAAAGGGAGAGAGAATCTTCATGCAGACTCCTTGCTGAGCATGGAGCACAATGAGGGGCTCCATCCCAGGACGCTGGGGTCATGACCTGAACCAAAATCCAAAGTCATTCGCTTAACCAACTGAGCCTCACAGACACCTTGACTGTGCATTTTTTAATCCACAAAGAGATTATTATTTTAATTCTAATATCAGCCCTACCAGAGTCTTAAAAGTGACACACATATATATATATATATGAAGTAATATATATCATTATTATAATTTATAGTGATATATATCACTGTTATAATTATGAAACAAGGGTCATGTTTGAAATGCATATATGTGTGTATAGAAACATATACAGATGTGTATGGCATGGCACTCATAGGGAGGAGAAGCAGTTTGGGCTTCAATTTTTCCTTTTCTAAAGATGACAAGCAGCCTCTCTTGGAAGCTCAGGGCGATTGCATATGGCTACCATCTATAGCTCTCCCTGGTGGCCTTCCAGGCAACATGGTGTTTTGTTTAACTGTTTATCCTCATCCCTATGAGCTGCCTGTCAGTTTGGGGTATCTGTTGTCACTTCCCAGCCACCAGTGACTGTGTCACTTTGTTTTATGTTGTAGCTGCAATGAATCATGAGGAAATTTTCTGAGGTTCTCATACATGCCAGAAACTTGGTACCGTTTGTTATTGTAACTGCAGACTCACTGCCCTATCTCAGATAACAGAGTGAGAGATTTCCATTGCACAGACTTTCAGAAGTAATAGATTCTTTCTCAGAATTACAAACATCCGTTTTATTAAAAAACATGTCTTTATCATCAACCTTGAAAGACTCCATTATTGTTCACCAGATTCAGACCAAATGCCTAAGGCTCCCATTTACCTCCTTTCACAGTGAAACCAATAAGCCTTTACAGTGTTATCATTTGCTCTTTGTATGTGTAGCCTTTACTTCTTACAAATGAAACTTCCATCATAGTCACCAAAATTTCCATATAGATCCTTTCATTAGAAGGTCCGTCCTGCCCCATCTCTTTCTGGAAAGATCCTACCCTTATTTCACAGCCAATCTCAAGAGATATCTCCTCCAAAGAAGCCTCTCCTGATGTCTGTTTCTAAAATAAACAGCATATATCAGAAGCTTAATAAATATTTAGTGCACACATGAATGAACCACACCTATAGGTTTTCTCCTTCCTTCTAATCGCCAGAAATGTTTATACCTTTTAAAACTTTATTTTGTAGTGATTTGTGTCTGTGTGTATCTTCTCATCTTCCAGGCACACTAAAAGGTAAACCCAGTAAAACCAGAAAGAGTGTCCTGTTCATATTTGTATTTCTTTCTTTTTTTTTTTTTTTTAAAGATTTTATTTATTTATTTGACACAGAGAGAGAGATTACAAGTCGGCAGAGAGGCAGGCAGAGAGAGAGGAGAGAGGAGGAAGCAGGCTCCCTGCTGAGCAGAGAGCCCGATGCGGGCCTCGATCCCAGGACCCCGGGATCATGACCTGAGCCGAAGGCAGCGGCTTTAACCGACTGAGCCACCCAGGCGCCCTATATTTGTATTTCTTAAGAGCACGTACGGAGCACCTAGAAGGTACTTGGCAAGTTTCTCGTGAATTGGCCTGAATTATGTGTCCTGATTGCTAATAAAGGCTAAACATGGCACAAAAAATCACAAGCTGTCAGTGAAATTTTAAATGGTATCTAAGCATCCCAGTTTGTATTCAATAAGTTTTAGAGTCAGTTAGTTATAGTACTAATAACTTGGTCTAGACTTCACCAGCTCTTACCTCCTACCCAGCTTTTCTGTCATCAGTTCCAAACATCTGGCATTGTATCTTTTTGTACACTTTTAATATACTTTTTCCCTTGATGATAGAAAGTCTGAGAGAAGATACTCTTAGGAATGTGAAGAAGAAGATGTAGATCATTCATATACATACCATCATCAAGGCATATCATATTATTGGTACCATAGAACTAATTCTGAATCCTGATTATTTTTTACCATGGCATTATACTGTGACTATTTTAACATCATTGTTTTTCAAAAACATACTTTTTACTGATTATGTAATATCTTATGCATGGAAAACTTTATCAAATCTCATTCTCCTCTTTTAATAGCTCCTATTAACATATATTATTACAAATATGTACATATTATACATACATACACATATACATATACATATTACATATATTGACATATAGTTAATGACATTAACCAATTATCCTATTTACCATGAGTTTTTATAGCTTTGCCTTTGTACAAATTTATTATGATACTTTTGACACTGCAAATTTTTTCTTTAAGTATATGATTGGTTTTTCACTTCTTGACTTCTTTTGTACATAGAACTCTCTTCAACTCGGGAGATTTCACATTCACTTATAGTTTTCACCTTTTTATGGCTATATTTTTTGTGTTATGTTTAAACTATGTAGACTTTATATTCATGCATGAAAACATTGGCTTTAGTCTTTGTTTTTATTGTCCACATCATTCTATCCATTATCTCTAAAGCTGTGCTAGGTAGTAAACATCTATTGAACACTTTCTGTGTGCCATGAACTTTTATGGTCTTACATGTGTTAACTCTGTTCTCACCAATATCTTATGGAGTTGATCCTATTACTGTCCCCCATTTTACTGATAAAAACTTGAAACACAGAGTTAAGTAACTTGTTTGTGAATACCCAAGCCCCAGAGTTGAGATTAATTTCCGGACAGTTGAGATACAGAGAACGTGTTTATAATTACTGTACCAGACTGCAGCTACCAGATCTCTTTCTTTTCTACTCTTTGCAATATTCCTTCAACATGTAAGAAGTTAAACACACTATACCCTGTTTCGATACTCTCTACTTTGTTGAATTGATCTCTTGATCAGATGCTTATATTTGTCTCACACTTTGAACTAATTGAAGGCTTGTATTTTTATATTTGACAGAGGTGAGTGTTTTTCTCATAATTTATTCTGATCTATTCTTGCCTTTACTCTTTTCAAATAACATTTATAATAATTTTATCAGGTTTAAAAATAAACCTTGTTTAAATTTTGGTCAATCTATAGATTTTTTTAAAAAGAATTTGTAGCTTTATAATAGGCAGAATTTCCATACAGAAACTTCAAGTTTTACTTTACTTAGTCATATTTGTATGTCTCAGTAATTTTATCTAAACAGTCCCTACAAGTATTCAAAATGACTATTGCTAAGAATGTTGCTTTTTTCTTGTGAATAAATTCCTTTCTCATCCATCGTATCCACTAAATTCATATTACCAGTATAGAAAAATTTATTTGCTTGTATTTACTTATAGATTCCTTTTTGTCCAGTGACTATATTGAACTCTCTTGTTAATAAGATTGTTTTGCTTTGTTTTTATTTAAGGAATTTGCTTAGGCTTTCTAGGCATACAGGCAGATTTCCTTTAATAATAATTTGGTCTCTTCCTTTCTGATTTGTTTCAGTCTCCAGGATAATTTCAAATAACAATGTTAAAATTTAGTATTATTTTTGTTTCTGATTTTAATATTGCTTCATTTTTGTTAAGGTATTTTGTTATGTATTGCATTATTTATCATTTCTGCTTTTCTACAAATTTTTTATCCTGAAAATATATGAAATTCTCTATCATTCTAATGCATTATGTGGAAATTATAAGTTTATTTTATTAGACTTATTTTAGTGACACTTTTTTTTTTTTAGTTTGACCGTGCTATCCCAACAATTATAAATAAATCTTATTTGGCCATTTGAGATATTTTAACTTTTTATTTTAAAATAATTTTGGCATAGAAAAGGGCAAGTATATTACAGAGAGTTCTGGTGTACCTTTACCCAGATTTTCTAATGTGTCATCATAAAGGATACAATTATAGAAACTAGAAACTATATAAGTTTGTGTAGTGTATTTTAGTTTATATATACTATATAAACTTGGGGCTCCTGGGTGGCTCAGTCAGTTAAGTATCTGCCTTTGGCTCAGGTCATGATCCTGTACTCCCAAGACTGAGCCCTGCGTTGGGCTCCCTGCTCAGCAGGGAGTCTGCTTCTTCCTCTGCCCCTCACCCTACTTGTGTTCTCTCTCTCCTTCTCACTCTCTCACTCTTCTCAAATAAGGAATAAAATCTTTTAAAAAATGGAATAAAATTAAGACCTTTCCACTAAAAAGCTATAATCATAAAAAAATAAGAATCTTAGTGGATATCAAATCTCTAGAGATAGTGAAGATATTTGCATATAAAAAACCAGAAACAATGCAAGTCAATGGGAAAATAGACTATTTTATTAGGGAATAATTAAACTTGCATATGTCAAAATTATCATAGATATGAACAGAAGGAAAACTAGGAAAAACTCTTTGGCAAATATGAAAAGAGTTTAATGTTATTAACTTTTAGAGAGCTAGTAAAAGAATGAATCCAAAATTCCACTTTGCATTGAATTCTTATGCCTTCTCAGTCTGTTCTGGTCTATGACATTTCCTCAGTCCTTCTTTTCCTGTTAAGAACTTAGTACATTTGAAAAATATTAATCAGTTATTTTGTGAAATATCCATCAATTTAGGTTTGATTTTTCTTTCATTTGGATTGAGGTTTGGCAAGAACATTATGAAGCAGTATTGTGCCTTTCTTACCCCATCATATCAGGAGGAACTAATGTCAGTGATTCTCATTACTGGTGATTTGATCACTTTGTTAAGATTATGTCTTCTTGATTTTCTGTGGTAAAGTTTTTGTTTTTCTCTTCGTATTAAGAAGTATCTTGTGGAAAGATACTTGGAGACAATGAAAATGTCTTATGTAAATATTTTTCCCACTAATTTTAGCATTTTTCAATAATTCTTCCATCCAACTATTATTACTATAGTAATTTGCCTAATGGTAATTTTCTTTTCCATCATTTCTTCTACACTTATTAATTAGAATTCTACTGAAAAAAATGGCTGTCCTTTTTCCCTCTTTACATGTTTTTTTAGTTTAATGATTTATTTGTATTAGTATGGGCTAGCAGATATTTATTTTATTCCACAGTTTATAACCCATTACTATCATTATCTATTTTCTTGTTTAAATTGTTCCAGATTTGGTCATAGGGAGATCCTTCAAGTTAACTCCTCTGCCCTTTCAACATGTCCCCCATCCATTTCAGGAGGGAGCTTTCATACTTTCTGGCCCTGAAAGATATTCCAGACTGGAATATCCCCAAGAGTGGTATCAGCCATTTTCCCAAGGACTCCTGGTTTGTTTTATTGGAGAGTTTTATACAGATGTCAAGACCTGAGAGGAGCACATTGTTGCTGGACAGCTCTGCCTCGAGGCTCTCTTAGTGCATTGAACTAGGAAATAGATATATGAATACTTACACATCTATATTTATTTCTTTAGCTATCCATCTATAAGTATATTAAAAATCATGAGTTCTTATTAATACTTCTGATTCTAATCCAATGCCTTTTAATTATGCTAGCCTTCCCCTTTTTCTTATTTGTAACTCCTTTCTCTGGCATTGAGAAACCTGCCTTTATTTCTCCACCATATGTTCATCAATCCTAGTATAAATATATTTTTTTGAAATTTAATTGGTATATTTATATGAGTTTTCATCAGTAGGGATGGACTACGGTGTTAATTTTGTTGCTATTCTTTTTAAGTTTGTTGGCATCAAAATATCTAGCATCAGCATTTCAAATGTATCAGTTGAAAATAATTTTAATGTCAAAAATGCATTTGTTATTTTAACTTATTTCTCACCCTTCAATTTATATGTGAATTTAATTTATATATATTTTTCTATATATTATTTTAAACTTTTCTACAATTACGTTTGTTCTTTAAATAAGTGTGTGTAGTGGGGGTGTTCTTTTCCATTACTTCTTCATTGAGACTTAATGATAATTAAGTGAGTTACTAAGCAAATGCTTACTTAGGACAGTGTTAAATAGTAAGCATTCAGTAAATAGCTATTATTAATTGTCACTTTTCTAATTTATTTTTGTTATTTTCATTCTAAATCTTTTCTCTTTTCTTTAGTTTTATTTTGTTATCATTTTCCTCACCTATTTTGTTGAATGCTTAATTCATTTAGTTTCTATCTATATTATATTTAATTAATATTCATGCAATTTGAACATTTGGTATTTTGTAGACATAAACTTTTATTCAACTGAGGGAATCTGTAAGTAGAGAGTTGATATATATTCATTTTGCAAATCAGTATATAAAATAATTATCTCTAGAAAAGGCAGCTTTAATATGACCAGGAAAGTTCAGCACAGCTGGGTTCCTCTTTTATCTTGGACATAGTTGTTGTAGTAATGAGCATTTTGGGGACATTATAACATGTCTCAATGACATGTAGAGCCAGACCTGAGAGCATCTGAGAGAAACTCAAAGCTAATGGCCTCCTTTGTACCAACCAGCACTCTACAGCTCACAGAGAGTCAATGACCTTTGTCTCTTATGGTTATGTTGTTGCTTGAAGTTTCACATACATTTGGCTTGGTGAAGGGCAAAAAGAGATAACTAATTCAATGGCTAATTTAGTTGTTCTTTCTCTGCCTATTCTAATGTCAATTTCTCATCCAAAACATATAATAAGACACCATCTTTAGGAGTTGTTATGTATGGTCATTCCATTCTTTATTTATTACCTACAGTTATAGCTCTCGGATGAACGTGAAGAGTAGTATATGCTCCAAATCTGTGGAATACCATACATTTCCTTTCATCTTTTTACTTCTACTTCTGCTTCAGCAGAAGTATATAGAGAAGTATATAGTATATGGAACAGAAGTATACAGTGTCTTTCCCCCTTCTCAGGCTTTTAGTTGTTTAAGTTCAAAGTTAAACCTTTTGCATTGTGGTCACTGAATCTAATGTCATACACTTAGGAAGAGAGAAAAGAGTCATAAATTTTATAAGCAAATTCAACTAAAATTTTTTAGCTTGCACATTAACAAAACTTTATTGAATGAAAAAAGACTATCCATTACAATACAGATTTTTAAGAACAACAGTGGTGATATAACCATTAAAAACCTTTTCCTATCCAGATACATAATTCGATATTTAAAAATTCTTTGGGTGTCACCTGGATGGCTCAGTAGGTTAAGCATCTGTCTTTGGCTTGGGTCATGATCCCAGGGTCCTGAGATCAAGCCCTGTGTTGGGCTCCCTGCTCAGTAGGGGGCCTGCTTCTCCCTCTCCCCTGACCCTCCCCCCTTGTGCGCATGCACTCTCTTCTCACTCTCTCAAATGAATAAATAAAATCTTTTTTAAAAATTATTTGGTATTTCTTCTGGAGGGGTTTCTACCCAAGAGGTATGTTTTAAGTAAGCCAATAGAGCCATTTTTAGCAACAGTTAATTATTTATTTATTATGATCATTGTGTAAGTATCTCTTTGAACTGAAACAAATACATGGGTAGCTTCAGTCAGCCTGAAGAAAGATTCTTGTCAATTAAAACTATGTACTTTGTCCTGAAATAAATTAATTAAAATCCAACTAGTTAATGTGGTAGTCAGGCCTCTATTAATATATCTTGAATATATTGAAAGTGACTTTCAATGGATGGCATAAGAATGTTCAGACGATTATTGAAATAGATCGTACTAAGCACTTACACATAGAAAAACTTAAGCTTTTGAATTTTAAAAACTTAATTCATAATTGAGAATGCAAAAGATAGAAAAGGTCAATAATTTTCTTGCTTTGAAGTAATAACTTACAAGGATAGAGCATGATCCTGTACCTCCAGTGTAATTCTCCTTGCTTAATCTCTTGCTTTTGCTTTTTCTACCACATCGTCTAAAATCTAAGCTACCAAAAGAATTGGGAATCCAAATTGTTGAGTCCTTCTTTATCTGCAGGGATGCAATAGGCTCCTCAGAGATTGATAAACAGTCCCCAGATCCCAGCGGTTTAAGCAGCAGTCCTTTATTTCCTACTCAACTCTGCATCCCACCATGTTTCTTTTTCTTTTTTTTTTCATATTTCAACCAGTTATTTTTATTTTTATTTATTTTTAATTTATTTTTTTTATTCTTTGCCCCAGGAGTACAGGTCTGTGAATCATCCGGCTTACATCTTTCACAGCATTTACCATAGCACAAACCCTCCCCAATGTCCATAACCCATCCCACCCTATCCCTACCCTCCCACCCCCCAGTAACCCTCAGTTTGTTTTGTGAGATTAGGAGTCTCTTATGGTTTGTCTCCTTCCCCATCCCATCTTGTTTCATTATTTTTCCCTCCCTATCATCATGTTTCTGTAGGGGGCTGCATCCCAATGTTGACCTCACTCTGGATGGAACCTGAGTTTAGAGAAGTCCCACCATCTGCAATGTTGCCTGTCATGGTAGAAGAGGAGGAGGGCAGGGAGATTTGTGCACTGACTCCTAAATGCTTTTTCCTAGAAATGGCACATATCACTTAACACTAACTAGTTTAATGACAAGCAATTATATTGCTGCTCCTAACTTAAAGGAGCTGGGGTCTTGCTTAATGCTAGAAGGAAGAGGGGAATTAGAAGCCATGTACAGTTGTAATGTCTGCTGCATATCATAAATATAGCCACCCTCCCTTTTCTCATCATCAAATCCAATTATTGGGTCAACAAACATCTACAGTTAATCTGGGCCTCAACTTTCGTTGCTGCCTATGAGAATGACTGCCACTCTTCATTGATGGCCATCTTAGTCTGACTGAGAAGTCCCAGCTTCATGTGTCTGGAGTGGGTCATAGCTCTATTTCTGTGTCTGGTTTTATCTTCTAGGGTCCCACCCCCTACTAATCAGTCATTGCTTCAACTTTAATAGCACAGATACTTCATGATCATTTTTTTCTTCTGCCATCTGTATGTAGAACAATATTTTTTTTAATTCTTTTAAATATCAAAATAGAGGGCGCCTGGGTGGCTCAGTGGGTTAAATATTAAAATAGAGATTCTTATTTGCGTTGACATTTTATGCAATGGTAAACTTCAATGACCATTGAAAATTTCTATATTTCCATACTAACTGCTCAGATAAAGCATTCAGCCCCACCATTTACATCTTAAGTATTTAAATGAGAACAGGGGAGAAGATTGGATTGGCTATCCTGTTACAATTGCCTGTTATCAGGGAAACATAATGAAGAGGATTCCAATGCATGTTGAGAATCACGAGAGAAAATTATGTATAATATGAAACCAATAAAAGACATATGATTAAGTCTAGATACTATATCCAATTATAAGTAATGAATGAGAATAATGAATCGATTTTTCTTATGTTTCTTATGTTTTGAAGTACTGTGCCATGAATTCATGTTTATAATTGTTTCCAGATCTCTAACTGCCATTTTTGGAATTTTTGTGGCATTTGAAAATATTAAACTTGTTTCAACCCATTAATCAATAAGTCGATTAACCCATTGAATTTGACCATCTTTGTGTTTCATGAAGAGAAAGAGCTGTACATGCTGTTTTCTTTTTAAATTTTTAATTAACATTATTTCTATGAGGCTAATGAGCTAATTCCTGCGCTAACTTACTGGTTGCAAGTTCATCAAGGAAAACACTAAAGAAAAGCAGTCACTGCAATCCCTTTCAAGCATGCTTGATGTGTTTAGTGAATTGTTTTGAGATTTTTACCTTTGTCAGTTGTACTACATTTATAGGTAGTCAAGAAATATTTATTGAACTATATTAGCCAGATCGAGTACTTTGCTTCTGCTTTCCTGGATTATTGGAGACTGATACCTTGGTCTGTGAAAATGAAAATCTTATGGAATACCATAAACATTTTCTTCACTGACCCATACTTATTAGAAAGCTTCAATTATATTCAGCTAACATTTAGAATGAACACTATCCAGCGCCAAGCACTCTGCTGGTGTGAAAACTTAAAACTGATGGTTGCCAGAGGCAAGGTGAGTAGGGGGTGAGTGAAATTGAAAACAACAACAAAAAAACCCTGACGTCAAAGAATTTAGCTTGTTCTGACATGAAAGCCCTAAGAATTATATAAGCACGTTCACTTAATAAATTAAGTTTATTTTACTCTGAATTTGTAAGCATCCAGTTGGAGGATCTACTCTAGTTCCTAGCCTTTGTGGGAGGCTGAATAATGGCCACTCAAAGATGCCCATGTCCTAATGCCCAGAACCTGTGAATATGTTATCTTACATAGTAAAAAAGGGGCTTTCAGATATGATTCAAGAAAAATTAAAAAGATCTTCGGATGGGGGAAAAAAAGATCTTGAGATGGGTAGTTTTTTCTAGGCCATAAAAGGGGCTCAGGAGGAATCAGTAGAGAATCCTATGTGACTATGGAAGTGGAAATTGTAGTGATGCATTTTGAAGGTGAAAAAAGGGGCCACAGGCTAAAACATGCAGGTGACCCCTAGGAGCTGAAAATGGTTCTGCAAGGAAGTCTCACCTCCTAGTCCTCAGAATGAACCAGCCCATGGACACCATGATTTTAACCAGGAGAAACAGGTTTCGGATTTCTAATACCCAGAGCAAAAAGAGAATAAATTGGTGTTTAAGTCACTACGTCTCGTCCCTCTCCTCTCCCCACGATGGCTTGATATCTGTGTACTCTGTAAAGGGGGAATCATCTGGCAAAAATGTTATTTTGCCTGCTGTGTTCAAGGCTCCCATTCGACCTGATATCATGAACTTTGTTCACACCAACTTGTGCAAAAACAAAAGACAGCCATATGCTATTAGTGAATTAGCAGGTCATGAAACCAGTGCTGAATCTTGGGGTACTGGTAGAGCTATGGCTTGAATTCCCAGAGTTCGAGGAGGTGGGACTCACCATTCAGGCCAGGACGCTTTGGAAATATGTGTTGTGGGGGCTGCATGTTTGCACCCACCAAAACCTGGTGCCACTGGTATCGCAGAGTGAACACAACACAGAAGCGATACGCCATCTGTCCTGCCCTGGCTGCCTCGGCCTTACCAGTGTCCGTCGTGTCTAAAGGTCTTCGTATTGAGGAAGTTCCTGAACTTCCTTTGGTGGTTGAAGATAAAGTTGAAGGCTACAAGAAGACCAAGGAGGCTGTTTTGCTTCTTAAGAAACTTAAATCCTGGAATGATATCAAAAAGGTCTATGCCTCTCACCAAATGAGAGCTTGCAAGGGCAAAATGAGAAATCATCATTGAATCCAGAGCAGGGGACCCTGCATCATCTCAGTGAAGACAATGGTATCATCAAGGCCTTCGGAAACATCCCTGGAGTTACTTAGTGTAAGCAAACAGAACATTTTGAAACTTGCTCCTGGTGGGCATGTGGGACGTTTCTGCATTTGGACTGGAAGTGCTTTCTGCAAGTTAGATAATCTGTATGGCACTTGGTGTATGGCTGCCTCCCTCAAGAGTAACTACAACCTTCCCATGCATAAGATGTTTAATACAGACCTTAGCAGAACCTTGAAAAGACCAGAGATCCAAAGAGCCCTCTGAGCACCACACAAGAATATTCATCGCAGTGTCCTGAAGAAGAATCCACTGAAGAACCTGAGAATCATGTTGAAGCTAAACCCGTATGCAAAGACCATGCGCCAGAATACCATTCTTCGCCAGGCCAAGAATCACAAACTCCAGATGGATAAGGCGGCGGCAGCCTTAGAAGCCAAATCAGATGAGAAGGGGGTTCCAGGCAAGAAGTCTGTAGTAGGGAAGAAAGGCAAGAAGGCTGTTGGTGTGAAGAAGCAGAAGAAACCTGTGGTGGGGGAAAAGACTGCAGCTACCAAGAAACCAGCAGCTGACAAGACGCCTGCAGAAAAGAAACCCACTGCAGAGAAGCCTGCTGCCTAAAAACTTATCGTCTATTCAAAAAAGTCAAATAATTTTGGACAGCTAAATTTGAATAAAGGCCTGATCAAAGCCACAAAAAAAAGTCACTAAGTCTATAGTAATTTGTTGTGGCAGCAATGTAAATTATTAATTATTAATACAATCTATTAATAGTAAATTGAAATAATCTATTATGAGAAAATGAACTTACAATATTAAAATAATGAGCTTATCACCAAAATATCCTAAATTCAGTGTTTTATTTTATTTATTTATTTTTTAAGATTTTGTTTATTTATTTGACAGAGACAGCAAGAGAGGGAACACAAGCAGGGGGAGCGGGAGAGGGAGAAGCAGGCTTCCCGCAGAGCAGGGAGCCCCGTGTGGGACTTGATCGCATGACCCTGGGATCATGACCTGAGCCAAAGGCAGACACTTAATGACTGAGCCACCCAGGTGCCCCTTAAACTCAGTGTTTTAAAATGTTTTCTAGGGGCTCCTGGGTGGTTCAGTTGGTTAAGCAATTGCCTTTGCTCCTGGAGTCCCGGGATCGAGTCCACGTCCGGCTCCTTGCTCAGCAGGGAGTCTGTCTGCTTCTCCCTCTGACCTCTCCCCTCTCCCCTATCGTGCTCTCTCTGTCTCTCAAATAAATAAATAAAATCTTTAAAAAAATAAAATAAAATGTTTTCTGCTTTGTAGCCACTTGAAAGTGTTGACTTTTCTTAGTTTCTAACTTGTCTTATTCCCAACTTTCTTATTTTCTATATTGTTTTTAGTTATATGTAAAATTTTGTTCTTAAGATGATATCTTCTCAGTCTCAATTTTCTACTGCCATTATACTTAATACACATTTTAAGTTTTAGAATTAACTTTCATTAAATTCTCTATTAATGAAATTATTCTTTTATATTCTGTTGGGAATGTCTTTTTAACGTCTGGGAAAGCTTATTATCATTGTTATTTTTACAAAGAAAACAATTAACATTTATTACTTTATAGGTCATGTAGTAGTATATCTTCATTTCATTGTAGATCAGAGGGACCATCTGGTAATCATGACCTATACATGGAAGGACAGCACATGCAGTGAATCTCTAGGTTTAGGAATCTCATTTTTAATTCCATTTTCAACTTCTCTTTACTTAATTTTTCTATCAGTATAAATAATGACCATTGCTGTTCTTCTAACTATATTTCTTGTTAGAACAGAAGTTTTCTGAAAAATAAATTTTAAATGGTAAAACTCTGATCTATAACATTTAAAGCAGAAGCATCAAACCCCCTTTTTTGGTTTAATCATTCCACATGTCTTTGTTTATGGAGGACCTACCTAGCACCTTGCTTGTATTTCATTGAATTGATGATATTTCAAATTCTTGGGGAGTACAAGTAACTTTACTCATGATTAGAGCCCAAAAGGGCAACACCAAATTTTCCTTTGCCAGTTCCCAAAACATGGGTGTGGAAATACTGATTAACTAAAGTCTTATGTAATTTTAGAGGAATGAACCTTCCAAGTTCACATGGTGTTTCTAGTCATCAGTTTTTAGTAATTAGTGTCTGAATAAAACTAAAAGGAATCTCATGACTGCACATGTCCAATGATTCCATAATTAATATTCTAAAAGGGACTTTCTTTGTCATAGTCCAGTTGATGGATTTTTCCTGCAGGTGGGGTGACAGGCCCCATCTGCCTCTCATGAGTACATTCAAATAATTTTTCTCTAGAGTTTCAGGCAGTACATACAATTCCAGGCACTTTTGTTAACTAATGTTAGTAGAAGAAACTATTTACTACATTTACTTTTTGAAATGTAGAAATACTATGGTATATATTATTAATAGGTAGAAATAAATATGAATGCCAAGAAAATTCGTGAGGAAGGAAAAAGTACAATATAATTCAGAATTAATTTTAATAAACAAATCTCTGACTCTAGGACTTTTGATACCTGTTCCATGAGTAGAATTAGCCAAATTTGTAAATTCAGCATTTTTCTAAAATTTTAGCATACGGCATTCTTAGGTATAGGAGAAGTCATCAGTGTGCTATAGTTAACAGTTATGAACTGATGTGAGTACAATCCTGTGAACGTCCTTGTCATTTAAACACATTAGAAAACTTGATTTTTTAAAATAATGCCTTGGCCTTCTAGGTAAGATTCAGAATTGGGGAAAGGAGAATAAATTTAATGTTGATTTAATTAATATAGACCATCTATATTTTTCAAGTTATTTAATATATTTTTTAAAGATTTATTTATTTATTTCAGAGACAAAGGGAGCTTGCACACACAAGCACAAGCAGGGGGAGGGGCAGAGGAAGAGGGACACAAACAGACTCTGCGCCTGAGCAGGGAGGCCCATGCAGGGCTCAATCCCAAAACCTGTGCCAAACTCCAGAGTTGACCACTTAAGGAACTGAGCCCCAGGTGCCCCCAAAATATATATTTTTTAATCACAGTTTCCCTTCATGTGAAGGTAGTTTAAGAAATCATTTAATCCAATCCTACCTGTATTTCTGTCCCCATTGAAGAGTTTTTATCCTTACTCTGTTCCTTTCTCTAATACTAGGTTGTTGTTAGGGCTAGAATCTTATGGACAGAGTAGAGAATTGAAGTTCAAGTAATTGCATTTTCACCTTGATTTTACCACTAACTTTCTCAATGAATGTGAACCAGGCATTTGTAATTTAGGCATCCTCAATATCTGGAATAGCCATTGATTTATTATCCATGGAGCTGGAAAAAACATTAGAGATTGTCTAGAGTAGGACCCTGATTTTGCAGGATCAGTTTCAGGAGAAGACTCAAAATCATTGAATAAAGGTGGGGAAGCCAAGATCTAGAGGATTTAAGAAACCCAACTAAAACTACTTAGCTCTTTTCTAGGAGACAGAAAGCAGAGCCTGGGTTTTCTAATGCCCATCTCACCCATTTTTACATTATTGCAGTGTTGCTTCCCATAATGAAAGGTATTTTTGTACCTTTTGTACATAAAGATATGACATCATAAATCTCACTTTGGTTTTTTGATTTTTTTTTTTTTTTTTTAGATTTTATTTCTTTATTTGACACACAGAGAGAGAGATCACAAGTAGGCAAGAGGCAGGCAGAGAGAGAGGAGGAAGCGGGCTCCCTGCTGAGCAGGCAGCCTGATGCGGGGCTCCATTCCAGGACCCTGAGATCATGACCTGAGCCGAAGGCAGAGGCCTTAACCCACTGAGCCACCCAGGCGCCCCCATAAATCTCACTTTGAAGTATGCATGGCCATACAACTTATTTCCTATAAACCGCTATTTACAGGATGAGATTTAATACAAAGTTGTTGTCTTCGTTAGTGGTACAGTAACAAAGAGATTGGGAAGGCAGACAGTGGTTAAGTGCTAGGTTTCTCTCACCATTCTCACTGGATGACTACTTAACTAGAAATTATAATCAGAATATCACTCAGGTTGGACGCATCCACCTTTGCAAAACAATCACCCTTCTTTTGGGGCACCTACCTGCGTGGCTGAGTCGCTTAAGTGTCCGACTCTTAATTTCAGCTCAGGTCAGGATCTCAGGGTCATGAGATCCAGCCCCAAGTCAGGCTCTGCTCTCAGCATGGAGTCTGCTTGAGATTCTTTCTCTCCCTCTGCCGGTCCCCCTCCATCTCCTTAAAATAAATAAATACATACATACATTTTAAAAGCAAACAAAAAAAACCAAAAAAAAAAAAAAAACAAACCAATCGCCCTCCTTTTGTCAAACCCCTCTAAATGTTTATATTTTTTCTCCTATTTATTCAAATTACAAAAAGAGATTATTCCTTTTTCTCTACTTAAAAATAAGTACCAGGGAAGAAAATAAGTTGTTTACTCATTTGTTGGTGTACTTACTTCCTTATATCCAATCTCATTCCATAAAAAACAAAAACAAACAAAAAAACCAGAGACTCATACAGAGACTTTAAATTTTATTAGTCTGTTATATGTAAATATTTGTTAAAATTTTTATTTAATAAGATTTTTTTCCTGAGTATTTGAGGAGGAATGAGACTCCATAGGAAGGTCAAAGGGAACATAGAGGGAGAGGGAGTAGGGAAGGGCAACAGGACCCATGTTGGTTGTGACGGGCCACATGGAAACTGTAGGTAACCACAGGCCATTCTGTCTGCTCACGACTGGGCTCAAAGATGACCCTACATTCATTGTCCATTGCTTTACCTATTTATCTTTGAATCAAACCTGCACTAGGTTTTCAAAGAATTCTTTGAACTAAGGAGGAAAATGTGTAGGATGCCTACGCAAAACATATTTATAAATTTCCTACTTGGTGCAAGGCACTATACTGAGTTCTGAGAGTAGGGAGAAAAAAATCCGCAAATCATAAGGAGATCCTGCTTTTTAAATTCCTCAAGGATCTTAGAAACTAATATGAAAAGCAGTCATAAAGAAAAATAAATTATAATAAAAAGGCTAAATTGATGGATGGCATAAGAGAGAAGCTCATCTGAATGCTTATCCAATGAGGAAGAGAAGAATCAGGGTAGAGTGAATAGGAAAACATTTATGGACATGATAGAAGTTGAACTGAATTTCAAAGGATGGTGAAGATTTAAGTACACAAAATGGGAAGTATGAGGAGAAGCATATTTCAGTCAAAAGAAGCATTTTGAACAGGCTAGTGAAACAGTATTGGGAATATAAAGTGAAGAGCATTCAGTGTAACTACAACAATTGTCAAATACTTTTGGTCTCAGGTGACCTTTCCACTCTTTTTTTCCCCTCCAAATTTATTAAGA
The DNA here is from genome assembly GCA_002007465.1 of Ailurus styani. NCBI lineage: Eukaryota > Metazoa > Chordata > Mammalia > Carnivora > Ailuridae > Ailurus > Ailurus styani. Next base: position 2,525,186 of record LNAC01000058.1, read on the forward strand.
TGTACTTGACATATAACACTGTAATTTTAGGATGTACAACCTAATAATTTGATACACATATATTTTGGGAAATGATTACCGCCATGAAATGACACCATCACCTAGCAAAGTTACCTTTTTTTTGTTGGTTTTGTGGTAAGAACATTTAAGACCTCTCTCTTAGCAACTTTCAGACAAACAGTAATACACTATTGTTAACTATTGTCACCCTGCTATATATTAGATCCTCAGAACCCCATCCCTGCCCTTGGCAACAACCAAGGTTGGTGTTTCTGTGAGTTCAGGTTTTTTTTTAGATTACACATGTTTGTGAGATCATTCAGTATTTGTCTTCCTCTGTCTGATTTATTTCACTTGGCATAATCTTTTCAAAGTTTACGGTATAGTCACGAATGGTAGGATTTCTTTCTTCTTTTTTTCTTAGTGACACAATAATATATATATACACACATATATATCATTTTTTTAGCACTCTTAGTTATTTAGCGTCTATATAGGTTATATTTATCAATATTTTCTGTGTCAGAAATTAAAACTCAAAAAAATTAAAACTCATTATTCTAAAAAGTTATTAATTTATTTAAATAACACTGATAACCCAGTATAGTTTAATATAATTAATATACTGTTATGAAAATAACTATATTTTCCAGAGCAAAACAATTTTCAAACTCTGTTATCTGGATTAATAGAAGCAGCATTAATGCATGGTCATATTTGTTTCTGCATTCAATCTGTTGAAATATCACACTCATCATGAATTTCTAGAAAACTTCATTGTACATTCATAAAAATTTAAAAAGCTCATAAACATAGTGACTGCACAGTAGTACCCAGACCACACTTTAAGGCTTGCTGGATTAGAGAATAGTGTATAGGAAGTATTAATATATAGGCATAGTGAGAGAAATGGCAGGAATATTCAGAAAGATTCATATCTATAAACTTAGTAGAAGAGCATAGAAATTCCACACATTGTTAGAAATAAGACCACTTTTCCGAACTTTAAAACCACATCAGATATCCTAGCCTAACTTTCCAGACCATGCTGGTAAATATCTGGGAAGCAGAGATCTTATTTTTCTTATATCAGATATTGTTTCATGTTTTATAAAATACCTCAAGGTCATGCCAAAGGGATAAAAAAATTAGTGTGATGAATTTTGAACAGTCCATTGCCAACTCAAGATTACTTCCCCACTACAGTTCTGACCATTCTAATTTGGAATGTGTAAAAGGAAGCACAATGAATTACTTAAAAACAAAGTATGTCCAATCCACTTCTGAAATCTGAGACTTGACCCTTGGCCAAAAATCCAAATCTCTCATTTTCTTTTAGGGTTACTTTCACTGGGCAAATTGCATGTCAGTAAAAGCACTCTTTACGGAGCCTAGGTGGCTCAGTCATTAAGTGTCTGCCTTCTGGCTCAGGTCATGATCCCAGGGTCCTGGGATGGAGCCCCCCTCCTCCTGCGAGGAGTCTGCTTCTCCCCCTCCCTCTGCAGCATCCCCTGCTTGTGTGCTCACTCTCTCTCTCTCTGTGTCAAATAAATAAATAAAATCTTGAAAAAAATAAAATTAAATAAAAGAAACAAACAAATAAATAAAAGCACTCTTTACCATCTAGTTTCAAAGGATGACTCCAACCCGGAGAGCACAATCCTGAGGTGTGATCCTGAAGTAAAAACATTGAACTTTGAGCTTTGACTCTAACTAACTAATGCTTTGTTTCCCCTCCTCAAAAAAAAGTAATAATAATATAAGGGAGAATTCAGCAAGTATGCCAGTAGGGGGAACTGTTATTCAACAAATAATAATAGGACTGAGCTTTTCCTGGACAATAAGCATAGACCATAGTCAGGTAGATTCTCCATGGTTTAACTTTGTGATGAGCCAACTGATAAAGTGTCTTCCATTGTTTTTTCTTGATGATTTTCTTGATCTAACTTAAAAAGTCACATTTCTTTATGGTCAGAGGAAGAAGTTATTTCCAATGTAGTTAGAGGTTTGACTCTGGCTGAAGACAATGGTATTAGAATATTAAGATCTGATGAAGACTGATAAATCCCATATAATAACTGGTAGTTTGACTGGCTGTGATTCCCTGTACTAGTTTCTGATTGCCAGAAATCAGAAAGCTTTGTATTGATTAAAGCTTTCTAAGGCAGTTTCTGAAACCATGCACAAGGACCACCTACATCAAAATCTCCAGAAGAGCTTATTGAAAATGCAGATTCTAAGGTCCCACCCAACCTACTGAATTAGAATCTCTGGAAGTTGAACACAAGAATACACATTTTTAAAAATGTTCTTTCAAGTGGTTTTTGTACATGACAAAGTAGAGAAACCATTTTTGTATTTTTATCATATTTTTAGGAGCAGGGTATAGAAAGGTAGCATAAACACTGACTGGATAATACTGGTATAAAAGGAGCTTACTTCCTTAAGCCCTTTGTAATGTTATCCTCCACTTGCCTAGAGACAGAGCTGGGGAGGAGAAATTGAAAACACAAACAGAGACATGGAATTGTAAAATCAAGAACCCAAGATTTCACATTGTAATCAACAGGAGCGTCGGAAATAATCAGCCTGTCTCAGCCTGTCTCTGAGTATATACCGTATTATGCCTGATGGAAGTCAGGAACTTAGGAACAAAGGAAGCCTCTCGCTTTTAAAGCCTGTGCCACAATGAGAAATTGAATGACGAAATAAACATTTCGAGGTTTTAAATCTTATCTAAAATGATTAAACAACATATTTTGGGTTTGCTTCTTGGTTTTTATAGTTTAATGTTTAATAATATTTTGTGACAGATCAGCTGTGGCTCATCCTACCCACGCTTTATAGCACTTGTAAAAGGCTGACTGTAAAGAGGTAAGTAAATAGAGACTTTGACTTCAAAATATTTAAGGTGAGAAGATTTGCTTAGGAGAGGAGGAAAAACGAAAGACCAGGGATTTAAAATAAAAGGCCGTAATGAAAGTTACTACTTTGTTTCAATAAGAAGCCAAAAAAGGGTGGGGAGCAGTAGGGGTTAGAGAGGGTAGTTTGTTCAACTAAACCAGGCACAGTAGCTAGACAAATACTGTATAATTTCATTTACATGTAGAATCTAAAAAGCAAAACAAGCAAACAACAGAACAGAAACAGACTCATAGATACAAAGTATCTTATAGGTACAACCTAATGGTTGCCAGATGGGAGGGGAGTGCAGGATGGATGAAATAGTGGAAGAAGATTGAGAACTACGCAGGGGCGCCTGGGTGGCTCAGTTCCTAACCCCCTGACTCTTGATTTCGGCTCAGATCATGGTCTCCTAGTCATGAGATCAAGTTCTGCTCAGGCTCCCCACTCTGGCAGGGAGTCAACTTGAGATTCTCTCCCTCTTCTGTCTGTCTCTCCCCCTGCTCACACACTCTCTCGCTCCTCCTCACTCTCTAAAATAAATAAATAAAATCTTTTAAAATAATAATAAAAAAAAGAACTACAGTCTTCCAGTTATAAAGTAAATAAAACGTGGGGAACTAATGTTCAGCTTAGGGAATATAGTCAATAATTCCGTAGCAACTTTATATGATGACAGATGGTAACTAGACTTATAGTGGTGATCATTTCCTAATATATATAAATATCAAATCACTACACTATACATTGGAAACTAAAATAATATTATATGCCAATTACACTTCAATTAAAAAAGTTTAAGGTGAACACATCTCTACCTTCAAAGCAAAAGATGAATGAATGAATGAATGAATGAATGAATGAATGAATTATACTTTAAATTTACCTCTGTCCTTTTTGTCTACAAACATTGTGTGAGGAATTTCTTCATACACTGTCCACCATTATCCCCTGCATGTTTACATTTTCCTTGTGGGTTCAAATGAGGTAGAAAATAAATGAGTGACATTGCTGCTGGCAGTAACTGATGATGAAAAGACTTTCATTTAGGGGAAATATTAGAGGGGGAAAGAATCTATGAAAGTGTATTTACCTTACGGTGGACCAAAAAAGAAATTCTGAGTGAAAAAGTAGAGTTCAATTCCTAGGCTAGGTGAATTTTTTTTAATTAAAGGGGGGCAGTAAGGGTGAGAGGGTAGTTCATTGAACTAAACCAAGCACAGTACATAACAAAATATAGAAAAGGCTACTTTTTCATGGGTCAGATGTTCTGAAACCATGCTAAACATGATTGTCTGCTTAGGGCAAAGATACATTTATGAGCCATTAAAAAAATTTGAGGTGTCTTTAGGTTTCTCTTTGGCTATATCCCTATCCTATGTTATTGTATCTTCATTTTTCATCTCTAATTTAAACACTAAAAACATGGAAAAAGTGAGGGAACCCCTTCTCTAAGAGACAAAGTTTTCAAATCTTTGTACTTTTTAAAATATTCTTCACCGTGGTGATGTTGAGAATTGTAATGAATGTGAATATTTCCCATTCTAAAATCTCAGCTCTTAAAACAACAAATGTGGTTTTACCACAACAGTATAAGTGAAGAAAAGATAATTGCCAATTTAATGCTATAAAGATGAGTATTCAACTGTAGATCATTAAGGAAGCTTTATAGAATTAACATTGAAACTAAGGACAATAAATGTTAATATTGCAAACATTTATTGAGCACTCTTCACATTCAAGAAACTATTCTAAGTAATTGATATATGTTAACTCATTTAATCCTTACAGCCATCCTTTGTTATTATTTTCCTCATTTTCAGCTAGTACATGGAGAGGTTAAATAATTTGCCCAAAGCCACAAAGTCTGTATATGGATTCATACCCAATTTTGATTAGAGTCCATGCTACACTATAGTTACCAAAACTCCCTGTTACGATGAAGTCTCCATCTTACCAAAGTAATGATGTGGAAATCCATAAGTTCACAGGGACTCATCTTTATGATTCCCTCTGAAGGCTTAATGAAAAGTTTCAAGCTGAATTCTGAGTTTGACAGAAAGTTCAAGGCCATGGACTTGCCTAGTGTTGTAAGCAACAGAACTTCTTTTAAGGGTGCCTGAAACCATGATCAATGACTTTAAACATGATGCCTGTTACCTTGGAAATAAAATCTTACTAATTTAAGCCTTACTGCGTACATAATCATGGAGCCAACATTTACTCTTGCACTAGCCATGAAAGAACTGGAAATGAATGAATAGCATGAGTAAAATTTTAAGGAGAAATATTTAACTTATTCATTAAGATGCATATTACATTTTAGAATTTTTAAAGCATGCATTTGCATATAATTAATGTGTCTGTTATACATGAGTCACATCTTTCCTTAGCCTGAGCTCAGTAAAACCTCTGCTTAGTAATTTTGGTAGCAGTTCCATAGTTTGAATTATCATGTTATAAAACCACATGTAAATTAAAATGTCCTAGAAGTCCATTTTTTAACTGATTCAGATGGACTCTTTCCAATTAATATGATTATGTATTCCTAAAGTGCTAGCTTCAAACCTATTTAACACTTTCTTAACAACTTTGTTGGAATGCTATTATACTATTAATTATTTGATGCTTTTCTTCCCCCATGGTAAATGGTTAAACAGATTGTACAATATTTATGGCAAAACATTGTATATACACACATCATGTTATAATAACTTGATCTCTATTAAACCATGTATAACCTATTCCTTTTAAAACATGAGCTAATGATGATAAGCAAGTCTTTCTTGATCCAATTTTTTGTTCTGTATTACATATGAATTCATATATAATTGCTTACTGTTCTACATGCTTAAAAGACTTGGTAGTACTGCTTTATAGAGTGAATACCTCATTATTACATTTTCTATGACAAAATCATGAGTGAGAAGAATCATTCTCATCACTGACTTGACCTTATAAGTGGACAATTAAGATGGAGAAAAACGGTTTGGGTAGGTTTATATGTGACCTTTCTGATATATGAATGTTGGCAACTAGTTTCCAAAGTAAAATTATTTAAAGTATCTAACCTAGGTAATTCATTAAATAAAAATGTTTAAAAGAAAGGTAACTGTTGCACCAGAATATGATACACATTTTTAAAAATATATTCTGTGGAATAACTTTTTAGATACATACCCCCAGAATGCACTATTTTTCATAACTACTTGAAGTAATGGGTGCTCTACGGTGAGGGGAATAAGCCTGTTGGACATTTCTTTATGTTTTAATTATTTGTTTCAATATTACATGAAAATGAATTTTGTGAGACACATGGAACATGGATTGCTTCTGGTAAGGGTAAAATAACACCAATATTCAGATAACTCTATAATAAGTTTTTCTGGAAATATATATCTGATGTTTAAAATTATTTGCAATTATACGGGGCTTAAGGAGTAAGATGATATGACTTTGAAGGGAAAAAACCCAGTATATTAACTATTAATGTCTTTTACATAGTCAAGTACATATATCTTCAAATGGAAATCTTTTAACTTTGTTTCCAGTAGTTAAATACACTTTTCAAAATAAAATATAGTTGGTATCTATTGTGTGTGATATTTGGGGTAAATGTTGGTCTATAGTTCCCTCTTTTCATTTAAGGCCAAAATGTTAAAGGCATAACTAGAGCTGGCTTGGTGTTAGATCATCAAATGTTTACCGAATGCCTACTGTGAGCACAGCATTGTGTTAGGTATGTTAGATGTACACTTCATTGTTTTAAATACCTGTCTCTGGTTCATTTACTTAACTGTGCTGTGGATGCTAAATATACTGAGATCATTTGAAGAGCAATTTTTTCAGGTCAAGCCTAAGTGCTTGCATTTGTACAGAATTGGAGATAAAATTGCCGCACTCACCATCATAGATGTGGGATTGAAATAGGGAAGCTGTCCTAATGGCAATTACCACGTGAGAAGAAAATATGGTCAAGATGAAACCCTGAGAAACACATTAGAAAAAGAGATATCCTAGAGATGACAGGGACCATTTCTTCCTCACCCCACTTGGACCTGGTGGTTTTTCTTTTTCTTCACAATCCCACCCAGTTGGCTTGGTTCCCATTCTTCATGTGCGCCTGGTGAGACCACCCAACCTTTCCCTTTTAGCTTCCAGGGGTATGACAGATCTACTGTCTCTCTTTCTCCAGAGTTAAAACTCCTGCAAACTAGGCCCATGTATCTGCTTCTCTAGAGAACTGACTTCAGTATTTTCCTCCCCAAATCTCCTCCTCTTACTTTTACTCTACTCCTTCTTTTAGTTCCATTTAACCCAGATATTTGAGAGGTCCCAGACTTCCTTGTCCTTCTTCATATCTAATCAGCAACTTTAAACAATTATTATATTTAACTAATATTAGTTAAAATCTGGGGCACCTGGGTGGCTCAGTCATTAAGCATCTGCCTTCGGCTCAGGTCATGATCCCAGAGCCGTGCTCAGCAGGAAGCCTGCTTCTCTCTCTCTCCCACTCCCCCTGCTTGTGTTCCCTCTTTCGCTGTGTCTCTCTCTGTCAAATAAATAAATAAAAATCTTAAAAGAAAAAATCAGATATTTGACACTGTTCCAGAACCTGGAACAGCAGTGTGTCAATGATCACTGCTTTCTTTAGAATAAATGATGGAATTGGAAATTTGTTATATTTCTCTTTCCGTCTCAGAGTCTTCCTTTGCCTCTTTCTCACCAGACCCTGCACCAGGATGTTCTGAAACACTGTGTAATTAAAGTCTCCTGATCCCAATATTAGCAACTCCTCCTCACCATTCCCCACACTGCTTCCAAATGAGGTTTTTGAAATGGAAACACAATCATGTACCGCCTTCAGAATGTCACAGAACAAAGTCTAGATTCTTTGGTGTGGTGTAGAAGCCTGAAGGCATGTAAGAGCCTGCATTATTTACTTCAAACCTGCAATTACAACTTCACCTCTTTCCTTTACAGGTATCTTGTGATGTAGTCAAAGTTCTCTAAAGGTGTCTCCTTACCCCCCCACCGCCCCACCCCCCGCTTGCCACCTTGGGACTTGACTCCATTTTCTCTGTTCTGCCTGCTGCTCTGCTTTCTTTATGTCATTTACTTTTTAGATTCCTATTCATCTTGCAAGGGTCAATTGTATACATCCCCTTTGTGTAACCTCCACTGAGGCCCTCAAATAGAGTAGGTTTACTTTATCTTCTTTATTATGACAATTACTGGATTATATTATAAATGATTTCTCATGTTTATCTCCCATACTAGTAAGAAATACATTGATATTCCTTAAAGTGTGGTATCTTTGTCCCCCTCAGAGTGTGTAACCCACCATCAGGGGTTAAGAGATGTTGATGAATGAATGAATGAATGAATACTATCCAAAACCATGGGAGTCAATAGGAGTACAGTTTTAATTTACTTTTATTTGTTTTTTTTAAAATAATAATTACAACTACATTGACCACTTATTTTGTGTTAAGCATTGTACATATTTTTTTTTAAAGATTTTATTTATTTATTTCACAGAGGGAGAGAGATCACAAGGAGGCAGAGAGGCAGGCAGAGAGAGAAGGGGAAGCAGGCTCCCTGCTGAGCAGAGAGCCCGATATGGGCCTCGATCCCAGGACCCTGAGATCATGACCTGAGCCGAGAGCAGAGGCTTCAACCCACTGAGCCACCCAGGCGCCCAAGCATTGTACATATTTTATTTAGTTCTTAAAATAACCTCACAAGATCTCTTTGTCTCTGTCTTACAATGAGGAACTAAGGCTAAAGGAAATTAAATATCATGTCTTACAAGTAGTAAATTGTGGGGATTTGAACATCTGCTGTGCTCCATAGTTGCAGTTCTAAACCATATTCTCATGTGTGAAATATGTCTCAAGGATTATGCATGATCCATCTCTCTTATATTAATAAATCATATGTTACAATAATGGTGGTTCCTAATTCAAAGTAGTGTATTAGGACATATAATCCGACTCTTCCCCCAGATTTCCATATAATTTTCTCCTTTATTACCTTCAGTGCTCTATTGACATGCCATCTTCTCAGAAATAATCTGCCCTGATGACCCCATGTGAAATAACAACCCTGCCCCTTGTTACATCAGGCTCTATTCCCTTACCCTGCTTTATTGGTCCTCATTCCTCATAGCATTAACACCTAGTGGTTTCTTATACTTTTGTTATTGGGTTTGTTTTTTTTTTTTCCTGTCTCCCTCAATGCTAATGTAAGTTCTCAGCAAGCAAGGGCTTTGCATTGTCCCCAGCCCTAGCACAGGACCTACCGCACAGTGCCCACACAATAAATAATTGTTGAATGAATGAAAAACGGGTCACCATACTGTATGCCAAGCCATATGAGATGAACAAGTGCATTCTCTTAAAAAAATTATAAAAATCCAACTTTATGGTACTGTAAATCGAAGAACAAATTGGTTTAAAACTCTTTACTTTGACAAATTATAGATTTACAGGAATTTGCAAAAAAAAAACTGCAGAGGAATCCTGTTCATCTTTCAGTGTGGTAAATTTTTATTTTGCAGAGGGACTTAGACCATGCTCTCCCTATATGTGAAGATTCCCTAATGCACTTAAGATATAATTTTATTTCTGTGCATGTTTTCAAGAGAATGTTGAAATAGAACTCCAGCAGCAACTGCACTCTGGAACTCAATGCCTAATTCAGTAAATGTACCAACTGAATAGGCTCTCCTTAGTATTCATTCACAGTTATAAAATTGCCAGTATATTTGTAAAAATAAATTTCACAGTTATTGTATTTGCAACTGGTGGCTGGCAGTGTTCATGATCTGCTTTCCTTAACAACTATGATTAAATCACCAAAAGAGATTCACACGGTGGACCCTTTGCCTTCTCTCTCAAGAGTAGTGTCCTCTGAAATCATTATAACAGGAACAAATAGTAACCTTCTCATATAAAGCTCTACAGTGGTGGAAATAATGTAGAAAGATTTCTCCATGGCATTTTCTCTACCTGCTCCTTCAACTATAATCTCAAAATGATTCTTAAAATATGTTTTGAAAAAAAAACAAAATTTATTTTATATTTAAGTAATAGTTTATAAATGTCTCCTTTGTTTTCTACCTGTTATTCTGATGGTATTCAAGAAAATAAAATCATTTCCATGATGTTCTGCTCTAACATATAGGAAAATCATTTTTGTCTCTTTGACATTGTCAAGATAATGGAAAATATGGCCCTTGCTACCTTTTGTCCTTTAAATGTCAATTATTGAAAGAAAATATTTCTTTTCTATACAAAGAGAATTTTAAAATATTTATCCAATTGTTTTCACTCTTCTACCTGTCCTCTCTAACAATATTTTTGGTAAATATGAGAAAATTTATGAATCAGGAGCCTCTTCTAATGAAGAATAATGTTTATCAAGCATATCGTGTTCTAATGTCCTTAATTTTAGGTGTCAGTTTGATTGATCCTGTGTTCTTTCTATGGAATGCAATATATGTGAAGTGCAAAATCATTTGTAATTACTCTAGGGCACAAAAGACAGAACAGATTATTTCATACAAACACACCATACATAGTTGATAGGAAAAAAAATGTATTTCATTCATTTTGCTAAGAATTTAAACTGTTCTTACCATGATAAAAATCCTTATTAATCAGCATTCTTCGGTGTTAACTCAGTAGAATGTGTTTCATAACTGGACATCTTGTAATACCCACAAGGAGGAGGAACCATTTTTTAAAAATTTGTGAATGATTGTATTGTCATTCATTCATACATTAACAAATGTTTATCAAATCTCTATCTATGTTAGGAGCTGGGACTCTATTAGGTTATATATCCTCTGCTTTTAAGAATGTAAAATTTTTTTGAAGGGATAAGCAACTAAACCATCAATTAACCGTAACTATGACGATTTCATGATTTGGTCACCTTTTAAATAACATGAGCTCAATTTGCAGACAAAACAGCCACATTTTCTGGGCTTCCTTTAAAGGAATATACTCCCTGAAACTGGTCTTTCCCCAGCTTTTCCAGGCATTCAGGTCACTTTGAGCACACAGGTTCCAGGCCCTCCATCCAGGGGGAAGCCGGGCCGTGGTATCAGTAAGAATAGTAAGTGCCCCAGGGGATACTGATCTGGGGTAGAAAAATTTACTAGCATATTGCACTTTTCACTTTCCATTCCTATATATTGCTAATATTCTATTATTACCACTGCTCTAAGAGGAAATCTTTATTGCCTTCTGGATAATGTCCAAAGAGCTTAGCCCAGCATAGGAGGTTCCCATGGTTCAATCCAGTCCTGAACACTGTCCTGTCCCTCCATGCTTCCAAACATGTTGTTTCCTCTGCTTCAGATGCTTTCTTCCTCTGATCTAATCAGAAAAAAACATCTCTCTTTGAAATTCAACTTAACTACCACCTCTCTATCTGGAAGTCTTTTTCAAACCCTCACCAGCCAGCTGTATTGATTGCTTCCTCCTTGAAGTCACATTCCACGCATCTGTGTCGTATCATTGTTCACCCAATATGAACCATATGTTTTCATGTTTGCCTTGTCTTCTAAATTGTATAGGCTCTGTGACAGCTCCTAGCAACTGTATGGTGCCTGGAATATAGTAGACACTTAATTTAATGTTTACTGAAATGTATAAAAGTGCTAAACTTGTAGTTTAAAAAAGATCTTTGAAGTGTTTTTAAAACCGGTATAATTCACTATAAAAGATAATCTTTAGGTTGACTTTTAAATTAAAAAATAATTTTTTACAGTTTAAAATGTCAATGTAGTTAGTAGCTTATCCCATTTGTGACTTTTTAATATTTACTAACCGTCTTTCTGTGGACACAAAGTCACCCCCAATGACAGAGAATTTTCTGAAATCTCATGCTTTTTCTACTGTATCTCACCAATTAGGGATAGTCTGAGCTTGCAGGAATCATATTAGAGAAAGTCTGATTTGGGGGGTATGACATAATTTTAAACATAAACCAAAACTGGTAAGGAAAGCAAAAGCTGAGAAAGTCAGTTTTAACAAACCTAGGAGGGATTCCATATTTTGAAAGGGGACTTACAAGGCAACTTACTAAGACATAGGTCATAGAATTTACAAATTCTTAAAGAGTATCTATCAAGAATGTAATTTGGGAGGGGGGGCTGTGGAGAGAGAGTGTGCACAAGTGAGGGGCAATCGTAAGCAGGCTCCATGCCCAGCACAGAGCCTGACATAGGGTTTGATGTCAGGACCCTGAGATCATGACCTGAGCCAAAATCAAGAGTCAGGCACTTAGCCAACTGAGCTATCCAGGTGCCCCAAGAATGTAAATATTTATATATAGCAAGGGAAATGAATCCAAGTCAGATTCTAAAACATTGAATATACTAAATGAAAATACTCTTTATTTTTATACCAAGGCACTGAATGAAGATTTTACTTTGCTCAAGAATAGAACTTCTTCCTGAAGAACAGGAGATATTTTATCAGATTATGTTAAGCTGTTTCTAGGGGAATATTTCAAATATAAAGCATTGGAAAATATTTCAAAGATAAATATAAACATTTACCAAAGTAACCAGTACTGTTTTCCCAGTTTAGAAAGTTAAACTATTCCTGATGAGGTATTTTGAGCCTTGCAGTAGTTAAGTTGAGCAAAAGAAAGCAATAGAATTTCTAATAACTTGAAATTCTTCCCTGAGAGGTCAAAGAAAAAAAATGACTCTTTTATTAATGGCTGTGGAAGAAGATTTGAAAAATGCTCACTACTTTATAGAAACAAATTACACATAAATTTTATTCATTTGTTATAAACAAGTGGTATTTATTGCCTTCCTGCTTTTATCCAAGGCATTCTACCATTATATTAATACCTAAGGTTTTTTAATTGTATGATGGAACCCAGATGAAGACTTGGGGGGAGGGGAAACATTTCCACTTGATTGATTCTAAGATTTGACTTAGTTGTGATTTGCATCTATTTTAAACTCTGTTATGAAATACAAAATATATTTCCTGTGGATCTCAGGGCATGTGTGTGAATATGTATGCATTGATGGAAGAGAGGGGGTGGTTGAAAGGAGATTTTTGGAAGCAAATATCATGGCTTTGAGATCTAGCATTTAGAGCATTAACTTATCTTTAAAAGCTCTGTGAGTAGCATACCTACCTCTATAAAGATCATAATTTCAACTGATAATAAAAAAAGGAAGTTTTTTATTAAAATTATGAACACTTTCTTGCTGTATAGTTTAAAGGATTTAGAAGGAAGGTGAAAAGAGAGACAATGCTCTTGATGAGAGAAAAATCCTGAAATGAAAAGCACAAATACTCTGAGAGATTTATGGAGATAGTAACCTCAGGTCAAAGCCCTTGTTTATATTCATAGTCATTTTTTTTTTACACACTCCACCAAGTCATTTCTTCTTCAGTCAGGTATTTTATTCGCTCACAGTATTAGACTCTTTAAAAGTGCACACCATACTGAGGCTTTTTATGATACTATCTTACACCTACCCATCCTTGGAAAGTTGCTTGGTTTAGATTTTTAAGTCTGGTTGTTTTCTTTTTAAAGCTGAAGAAAAATACACTTCTGCTCTTGGAAATTTGGCAGCATGTATTCCATGAATGGTAGAAGTGCTGCCACAAACAATCTCCCGACTCTCCATCTCTTGGGGGGTCTAAACTCAAGGTTTAATGGTCAGACATGTAGAAGGTTCTCCTTCTGGGCAGTGAGGCGAGGGGAGTCATTTTTAATCTATTTTCTCTCTAGGTAACGCACTTTTGCAGTTATCTACTTATATTTTCTAGCAGAAATGGGACATATAATATATTATCAATAAATGCTTGTTAATTCGTTCCAGAAATATTTAATTAATTCCCAAAGTTCACAAAGCATTCAATGATGAAATTGTTTCTTTGAATCTGGTGTTGTTCTTAGTGCTTTCAATATCAGCTTATTTTCTTTCTCCATTGATTAGGTTTCAAACACACACCAGTGTGAATTATGTTAAAGAAATGAAATTATTTGATCTACTTCTGAATATTGTTTGTAATTAATTTCTCACTATATATCTTTTCTTCTAATTTTAAGATATAAGCACAGTTATTTTATGTCAAAATCAGAAAACTGATGTCTTAACATGTTAATTTAACTTAAAGGAAGAAAGCTCTAAGAGTCTCTGTGTGTCCGGCAAGCTTTCCAGAGTTCACAACCAGCTGTTGTTAATAATTCCTGTCAATTGTGGCAACTATAGAGATGATTCCTTGAACTGCAGGAATGTAAGAGCTGGTATACTTTCTGTCTCAGAGACTATGGCGTCTTACTTCTATAACATAAATCTAATTACAGATTCACCTCACTACACAAAAGTAAAGTGTTCCTATGAAAGTCTTCGTAAGCCGAAATGGCATAAAGCAGAGTATCCTTTGCTTTCTGAAAACTATGTTATACTGCGTTACTTGTTTTTTAAATGAAGCATAGTTGACATGCAATAATATTTTAATTTTGGGTGTACAACATAATGATTTGGCAATTATATACATTATGAAATTCTTACCATCAAACTGTAGTTACCATTGGTCATCATATAAAGTTTTTACAATATTATTGACTATATTCCATATATTGCACTTTTCATCCTAGTGACTTATTTTATAACAAGAAGGTTGTACCTCTTAATCCCTCTCACCTATTTTGTCTATCTCCTCAATTGCCCCCTTGGCAACCACCAGTTTTTGGTTTGTATTTATGAATCTGTTTGTTTTTTGTTATCCATTTATTTTGTCTTTTCAGATTCCACATATGAGTGAAGTTATACAGTATTTGCCTTTTTCTATTTGATTTTTTTCACTTAGTATAATACCCTATAGGTCCATCCATGCTGTTGCAAATGGCAAGCCTTCTTTTTTTTAATGACTAAGTAATATTCCATTGCGAATATATACCACATCTTCCTTATCCATTCACCTATGGGTGGACACATAGGTTTCTTCCAGATTTTGGCTATTGTAGACAATGCTGCAATAAACACAGGGGTTGTCGCTTTTTTAGAGAAGTGAAAATCCTCTTCATATTTCTTTCAGTTAGCAAAAACAGATACTACTGTAGGTCTTTCATAAAAGCAAAGAGGTGTAGCACGAACTTTTGGAAAGCAGAGGATACCTGCACATCATTTCCCTTCCTACCAGAGTCTAGATTCCTATGGCTCCCTCTTTGTTAATTGGTGGTAATTCTGGTATCTATGGTATGACCCGTGAGGTTGTATATGTAGCATTTTACTCCAACTTCACTTTCTGCTGCTCTACCAATAGACCTGATGCTCTTTCCAAACCCAATTTCCCAAATATACTATATTTTTCCACTAACATCTTCGCAAATGTTGTTGCTTCTATCTAGAATGGTTTTTCCTCTCCTCTTTGTTTAGAAAATTCTTATTTACCTTTTCCCATTTAGCTCACAAATTTCCTTCTCTTTAAAGACTCTTTACATCCCTCAGAGAGAGCCAGTTTCTCTCTCCTCTTATGACTTTGTATAATGAATTTATTTAGTGTTTCAGATGGTTAAATATACTTTAGCTTAGTTGTTTGTTTGTGTCTTGTTTTGTTTTAATTTAGAATTTTTAAAGAACCCTCTTCTGCCTCCAGAAGTACTCTAGTTTATCAGACATTGCTTATTTCTCCTCTTGCAAAATGTACTTGAAAACTTACTGGAAAAAAGAAATACACTTAATTATTAAGTGGAAATGGAGAATTCTGAATAAATGAAAAGCCATTTATATATAACTGAAAAGTTTAAATGAAAGTCATATAGATATATATATTTAGATTCTCTGAGCTATCAAGAAGCAAGAGAAAGGGGCACTTGGGTGGCTCAGTCTTTAAGCATCTGCCTTCGGCTCAGGTCATGATCCCGGGGTCCTGGGAACCAGCGCCAAATCAGGCTCCCTGCTCTACTGGAAGCCTGCTTATCCCTCTCCCACTCCTACTCCCCTTGCTGGTGTTCCCTCTCTCAGTGTGTCTCTCTGTGTCAAATAAATAAATAAAATCTTAAAAAAAAAAAAAGGAAAAAAAGCCAAGAGAAAAATGGAGTTAACTTTGTTTCATTGTTAAATCCTGATCTTGGAATTTAGTCTTATGTATATATCAATAAGATAAACTAGGAAAATAATGAGATGAAATTTTTAGCAACTACGTCTACTGCTCGTTAAAGAAGTAAACTTGAAAAAATGTTAGAAAAACCCAGAATTCCAGAGGACTCACTAATCCAGATTTCAACTTAATCTAGGAAAATGGGAGACCCAATAATTAATATGGTCTAAGGAAAAAACAGCATACATATCTCAGGGTGATAATCTCTACCAAGCCTTAAGAGAACATGATTATCTCTACCACATCCCCCTTCTTCTCAAACCCAAGAAAAGGAAGATCTAGCATCTGTCATAAAGAACCAGACCAAAGATAACAAAGGGATTCTTTCACCTGAGTAATTCTTCTGTGAAACAAAGAAACCCAGCCGTTTTAAAGAGGGTTCATGGGTTGCTTTCCTCTATTTGGAGCACTCTCTGAGCAGGGTTTTCTTGTCTCATGTTGCTGTACCTTCAATAACTCCTCACCTCCTTCATTACATCCACCTCTACTCCTGATGATATGGTTTCTTAGCTTCAACAATGATGATTTCTTTTTTTTTCTTTTTCTTTTCTTTCTTTCTTTTTTTTTTTTAAGGATTTATTTACTTATTTGGTAGAGAGAGAGAGAGCACACATGCAAGCAGGGGGAGAGGGAGAGAGAGAATCTCAAGCAGATGCCAAACATGGGGCTCGATTTCACAACCTTGAGATCGTGACCTGAGCTGAAATCAAGAGTTGGATGCTTAACCAACAGAACCACCCATGCACCTGAGTAATGATGATTTCTTAACACTGTGTACATTTCCTTAATTACTGCATAGTGGCTGAACTCTTTGAACCTTGCTCATAGCAATGCAGCAATAACACTCAGCTCTGCTTAGGCTTTTTCTCCAGCACAGCATGTAGCCTAAAGCTCAGCAATTATTGCCATTACTTTTAATTATGGTTTTTAGTAATTACTTTTAGTTACCTTATGTATATATGTATATGCATATATGTGTGTGTATAGGTATATAAATACATTTGTGTGTACCTGTGTATATACATATATATGTTATGTGTGTATATGAAGCTCCCATTTAGAAATTGGCCCTAGATATGATTATAAATTCTGTAAATTGTATAACACCACTTTATCTGGCCAAAAAATAACACTGTTCTTAGCTTGGATACAATCCAGTCTCCTTTATAAATTATAGAAGAGGAGTATTAAATTTGGAGAATTTATAAACTAAAATTTTTATATCATTAGGATCATTATAGAAAAAGACAAGAAAGAATGCTTTGAGGATAAATAAAATTGTACATAAACGATGTTGGAAAGAAGATTCTTCTCTACCCTCAGGGATGGTAACTATTAAAGTAGAGATGTGGCTAAAATTACTCTGTGGTGATAAAAATGAAGTCAACATCACTATCCAAGTCCTTAAGGATGTTGATGGCGATGAAAAAGAAGTAGTAACAAATATCTATTGCAAACTCCAAAGTCAGTGGGAGGTTCAGCTATCATCTTCAAGAATATGAATAGACAAAAGTAGTGAAACCTAAGAGAAAATGAAGAGCAATGATCAGCTACATCAGATGCCAAAGGAGGACTTTTCTAGCTGGGGAAGAATCAGCTAGCTACATCAGGGACCTGTAAAAAGAGACATGGTGGTGAGGGGGGTCCCCACACAGGGAGACCTCTCACGACACCAGGATGCCCTTGCTCCCCACCTGAGTACTTAAAAGCCAGAGCTTCAAAAGAATACATATGTTTGGCCTCCTACGTACCTGTGTCCAGAATTTCTGCCTTATTTAGAAGTATTAGTCACTATATGAGTTATATTTCATACTAAAAAGTAGAAAAATGGGTACTTGTTTTCTTTTAGGTGTTCTAGAATTTATTTAACTAATGTTTTAATACATATTGTGAGTTTAATCTCATTGGCTTACATTTTCTTCCATTTGGGAAGCCAGTAGGTACTTAGAAGAATATAAAAGATTTCAGTCTTGAATAGTTAACCACTATTCCTTTTTTTCTATAACTTTTAAAATTATATTTTAAATCATAAATCTACTCTCTTATTTAAAAAATGGGTTTAGGAGCACCTGGGTGGCTCAGTCGTTATGACCCTGCCTTCAGCTCAGGTCATGATCCCAGGGTCCTGGGATGGAGCCCCACATCAGGCTCCCTGCTCAGCAGGAAGCCTGCTTCTCCCTCTCCCACTCCCCCTGCTTGTGTTCCCTCTCTCGCTGTCTCTGTCTCTGTCAAATAAATAAATAAAATCTTTAAAATAAAATAAAAATAAATTTAAAATGGGTTTATTTATTTGAATTCCCCTTCTAAGTTATAATAGCAGTCTTTGAAAGTAGATATTCCCTTCTATTTTGTGTCTTTAAAATGTGAGAAAACACTTGCTTTGAATTTTCTTTTTCCTAATACAGCCACATCTCCACATTTTTATTATTTAATCCCATTTCTATGTTACTAGTAGCTAACTACAGTCAGAAAAATCTTTTCATACTTGTATATTGTCCCATTATGTTTCATGTCTTTACTCTCATTTTCCCACCTTCCTTCTCCTCCTTTATTTTCTATCTTCTTTCTTTTTTTTTTTTTAATAAATATTAAGATCTTGGTGCTATAAGCAAGGAACACTCTTGGGTATTGAACACATAAAGTTCAGTAAGGCATATTTTTCTGTCCTTCAAATATCTTCCTTGATTTATATCATCTTGTAGATGAAGTATGCGAGGCTTAGAGAATCCCCTAATAAGGGGTTAGGTATCGGAGTTAGTATGTGATCCATTCCTTTCACGCCAGACTGATTGCATTCACTTTCCTCTTCACTAATTTGCCAGAAGTAAAATCAACAGGCCAAATAACCTGTCCCTTAAATTAGAGGAGATTTATTGCTTATAACTCTTAGGATACTTGTTACAACCAGAAGCCCATCTATCAGCAAAGACAGCATCCCAGATGCTTCTGCTCTATATGATCAGCCTGGCATCTAAATTATTGTAAAACCTAAGAAGGACATTCTAAGTAGAGGAAACAGTATGCATGAAGGCATGGAGGTGAGCAATAATAAATTATTGAGCACTTAGTAAGCACCAGGCAATGCTCTAAGCATTGAGCATATATTATCCAGATCATCATCTATACAACCTGATAGGACATAGGCACAGGGACACTAAGTGACCTATCCAAGTTCATACAGCTAGTAAGTGGCATGGTCACCCTTTGAACTAAGCGTCTGACCACCGCATAATATTGCTTCTTGAGGGAATATCTTGAGGGAACTGAGGCAGAAAGAAATCTAGATAGCTTCCAGATATTTTTGGTTTGGATGACATAGTGTCATTAATGAAGATAGGAAAAACAGGAAGAAGGAGTTTGGAGGGAGGATAAATGCAATGCTGAGCATGTGGTTCCTATGGAATATTCAACTGGGAGTAGCCAGTACCCAGGGAGAAATATATATTTGAAAGTCAGGGCTGGTAAGCCTAGGGGTAAGACTGTGGGAACCACCAGCATACGTAACAGGATGAGTTGGGTTGGCTACAGTGGAGATGATTCAGAAAAAGAAGAGAATACATGCAGGGATGAAGACTTGAGGACCATTATCATACAAAGGGTAAATGAAGGAAGAGAATCACAGAAAGAAAATAAGTAGTTTGAAAAGTAGGAGAAAAACAAGGGAACTGTGCATGGAATTGAAGACATTTTTTGTCTTGTACATTCTTTCTCCTGGAACTTTTGTAAACAGTGATGGTTAAAAATAGCTTTATTATTTTGTATACTATGATTGCAGGGTTAACCACACATTACAGAGAAGCATTTATTGACTTATAAATTTATGATCTCATAACAGTGGCAGAGGGCACAGAGCTTACCTTTAGCCATATCTTCCCCTGGGTAAAGAGAAAAATGTTTTCTCTCCCTCTTCAGTTCCCCTGGTATTATTGCTCAATTTCGTATAATTTTAAAAGTCTTAGCCAAATTTTATGTTTCATAGTTTCTCCAGTTTTCTTCCCTCATCTTTCTTCATCATCTGAAAATCACTTCCTATTTTATCTGCAGCTTCTAGCATCTTTTGCTCATCTGGCAAAATCATATTTCTCCATGTGTAGACTTCATCTTTCTCCTTCTCTTAGAGTCAGACAATGATTATGTCATTAGCTGAGAACTCAGCAAAACATAGTCAAGATTTAGCCCCTAGCTTAGTTCTGGTGAATTCTTCTATACTTCTTTGGATCAGCCATTCCATTTATTATAAACCCCAAATGAAGAGGATTCTAGAAATGTCATTAAAAAGAAAGTGAGAATGACATGTATAAATCACACAGGGATATATATTTATGTTCAGCCCTCAAGTGTTTTGAAATTTTAAAAACGTATAGGCAGTGATTTGGGGCTGCTTAACATATTTGAAACTTCATAATTTAACCGTGTTAATTCAACTATCTTTTTTATACCAGATCCCCAAACCCCCAGCTCCCAGTTTCCATATCAAATGCCTTACTGGCTAATGAGTATGAGTGACTAACAGGTAGACCTCACTGTGCAGCACTGATAAAGAAGAGGATACTTAGGCATCTTTAAATACGTAGTAATTAGTCTTAAATATCTCAAGTTGTTCTCAAGCTAATTCCACAATTTATTCAGAGCTAATTACCAACTAATTTCCTGTGTCCATTTACACACATACACACACATTTTGCTTTTGGTAGTAATGTATAGAAAGGTGGCAAAAGCAGTTTTTGACCAAAACTGTCTCTCAGTTGGGGTGGGGAGGCACTTGGGTGGCATAGTTGGTTAAGCATCCCGCTCTTGGTTTCAGCTCAGGCCCTGATCTCATGGTTGTAAGATCGAGCCCTGCCTTGGGCTCCACATTGCAGGAAGTCTGCTTAAAACTCTCTCTCCTTCTTCTCCTCCCCACCATCTCTCTCTTCCTCTCTCAAATAAGTAAATAAATAAATAATCTTTTTAAAAATTTTTCTGTCAGTGGGATTTTTTTTGTCAGTGGGATTTTAAAGATAGAGCATCAAGTTCTTAGAAGTAACATAAACAGTGAAAGCTATGGCCTTAGTTTACTTTCTCCTCCATGGTTCTGTATGTTTCTATACTACTACAGTGTTTCACAGGTTGTGACAGATGTACTATGGAGTTAATATAGTTTAAGATTCGGGGACCCCCTACTTGCATGGGCCCTGAGTAAAGGAGCCTAGCAATGTGTTCACATGTTCATATGTTTGTCTGTTTGTTTTAGGATTTATTTATTTATTGGAGAGAGAGAGAGGGAGAGAGAATGTGTGAGTGGGGGGAGAGGTAAAGGGAGAGAAAGAGAAAGAAGCAAACTCCTGCTTAGTGTGGAACCCA
Source organism: Ailurus styani (assembly GCA_002007465.1). NCBI lineage: Eukaryota > Metazoa > Chordata > Mammalia > Carnivora > Ailuridae > Ailurus > Ailurus styani. The sequence goes on from LNAC01000058.1 coordinate 2,546,587, forward strand.
ACCCAGGACTTGATCCCAGGACCCAGAAATCACGACCTGAGCCAAAATCAAGAGTCAGACGTTCAACCAACTGAGCCACACAGGTGCCCCACCATGTTCGTATGTTTTTGTAAAATTTGCAGAAAGAACTTTAATGACAATTAGTTAAGATAGTCTCTCTCCTCTGTCACATTTCCCTTAAATCAGCCAGCAAGGGAGTGACCATGGGGATTTGGGGGATCTGGCTAGGGGGAATTGAAGTTGGGAAAATTGTCAGGACACAGCTCTTCCCCGGGATCCAGTCTCTAAAATACTTAAATATGTTGTATATTATCTCCAGCACGTTTCCTATACTCTTCTCCTAAATGTTTAACTTCATGGATCCTATCTAGCACTTGTTTCTCCTGGTTGCCTGGGAGAACTGCCAGCAGGGATCCAACTGAGATACTGCCTTTGGTATCATTAGCATATTATTTAATTAAAGGATACATCCCTTCTGGGTAATAGGAAAGCTTATATACTTCACACAAGCAACTGACCAAAGAGGTCTCTTGGTTTTCTCTGTGTGAGATTTGCCAGTTTTCTTGTAGGTTTCTGGTGTTCTTAAGAGTTCAATAATACTGGCTTCTGAAAGACTTCTGCCCATACCAATGGCTGCCATTGTTTTTTATTTGTTTTGATGAGCTTGGCACTGTGATTATGATCCAAGGTAAGTTAAATATTTGAATGGAGTCAAATTATTTGCTTACACTGGCACACTCTTAGTTGGTACGATGGTTCATTTGACAGCATATCATTTTATTGTAAGATGATGATATTTCAAAATCTGAATGTTACAGAGTCATGAGGTAAACATGGCCATAGAGTGCACTGGAAAAGTTTATTTTATTAGTCAGCAATCTGAAAGTTTTCACATTCCTTTTAAAAATATAACACAGTAAGTCCCAGCCCAAGTGAGAATAATTTATTCAGAGTATGAAAAACTCTCTAAGAAAGCTAAACATCATTTTAGAGCAAGCAGTATAGATTTTTGCATTCATATTTAGGGGAAAATGAGAATTTAGAGAAGAATACAAATAACAACTATAAAGTTGTCTGAAAGGAAATGAAGAGGTAAATATTATTTTACAAATTTCCATGATTTTTCCTAGGTTTTACACTTCCTATAAGGTTTCCAAAACACATATACATACATGTGGTAAATTTGGTTAGATTATTTCATTGAAATTTAGCTTTCCTTATTGCTGGGATGTAAAAGAAATTATTTCATTGGATCAGCTTTATTTCCATCTGTTCCTTATGTGCTGAGAAAATAGAAAACTAGCAAAATCTAAGAGAGGAGTACATATCCTCTGGCAATAACATATTTTTCTGTCAAAGAATTGCTTGTTTCCTGAAAGAATAAAATTTGACTAAATGTCAGAAAAATTCTTTTTCCTTATAACAACTTACTTTTTGTTTGACAAGAACTTATCGTTTAATTTCCTGTATTGTGAATAAGAGAACTCTTACTTCAATAAAAGTATATTTCATTTGAGTCTGGCTGTGTCTCGATGACACAAAACAAAATTGGTGAACTCATGCAATATTCTGTCTCTATATCATTGTACACCAAAATAACCAAAGTGCTTGCTTGAACATTTCTAACAGGTTATTTTGTTCTGCCACTTCCAGGAGAGAAAAAAAAAACAAAAAACAAAAAACAACACATCAGCTTCATTATTATTTCTTGATAATGATGATAATAATACTAGGTGGCATCTATTTCTAAACTTCTGAGCAGATATTATCAGTACTACAAAAAAGAAAAGAGTATTTTTTTTCTTTTGAAAACATTCTATCACACACTTGTATTCACTATACTTATTGTATTGAATCACCTATAATGTTGTTTGATTTGCACATTGAAAACTTATTAGGAAGAACATTGCCAAATTATATTATGTAGTCTGCGTTGATCTGAATTTTTCAAGTTGCATAGTAAATACAGGATGCCTTTTTTCCTTCAAATAACCAACAGAACAAGATTAAAATTGATATAATCCATGCCCTTTGGGTTTATGGATATTATAAGGTGGTCTCCTTTAGATTTCATCAAAATATAAATGGTGGAATGACTAGAGTTCAAGGTGTGCTTCCTGTAATGCTGCTGAATCTTAGCTAATCTATGCACACTCTTGCGTAATGCATCTTGCGACAGATGCCAGAATTAGCAAGATGGCTGCTTGGCTTTAGGTTTGCCATCTGTTGTGAAGCTAATTGGTCTTGCTGTTTTAATCAATGAACCAAAAGAATTCTAGAATTTTCTGGGAGTTGCAGGACTTGGAGACACCTCATTCTGAGTATATATTTATTTATCCATCCAGCAATTCCTTATTGAGTTCCTACTCTGTATTTGTCTGTATTTGTATGCTGAGGATACAGTGACAAACAAAAGAGTCAAAGTTCATCCTCTCACACAGCTCAAATTCTATGGAGAACAGATACAATAAAAAATAAGTATGTGGCATAATTAATGTGGTTAAGTGCTATAAAGGGAAATAGAGTTGAACAAATGGATGAAGAATGACAGTAGTTGTGGAATGAAGTTATAATCTTAGATAGGGTGGTCAGGGAGGTCTTTGGAGAGATGACATTTGAGTAGATATTCAAATGAAGAGAAGGGAAAGCCAAACCATTCAGAGCAGATGTATGTTCTAGGCAGAGGGCAGAGCAAGTGTGAAGGATCTAAGGAGAGAGTTTGTGCAATGTGTTTGTTCGAGGATTAGCAAAGGGATCAGAGAGGCTGGGATGGAGTAGAGGATAGGAAGAAGCATATGGATTAGATCAGAGAGGAAACCAGGCACCTGCTCGAAAGACCTTGTAGGGATGCACTCTGGATTTGTATCTAAAGGTGATAGGAAAACATCAAAAGAGGGTTTTGACCAGAGGAGTGAGAAAATCTATGTGTTTTTAACAGATCCTTGACAGGTATGAGGAGTATGCACTAGAGGTCAGATGTGAGCGGCAGCGTGAAGGCCACACAGCGCAGCACTGGTGGCAGTCTCATTTAGACATGGCACTGTTTTGGACTTGAGTGTATGCAACAGAATTTGGTGGAAATGGAGTTTAATTCAAACGTTTCAAATTTTGTGCACAAAGTAACACAAGAGCAAAGGGATTCATTTAAAATGAGCCGAGAAAAGATTTGGGCTCTTCCACTCTAGAAAATGGATCTTAGAACACAACCACTTTTAGAAGGCCCTCTCAAGTACAATAAAGATTTTAAACTGTGGCTCTACTTTCATCGAAGGGTTGAGTGAGAACAGTAAAGAAACCTTTGATTTCTGAGCTGTTTTGTCAAGTGAACAAATTAGTCAACACATTTTCTCCTATATTTCTCATTACCTTTGCCCTTTGGTAATTGTGTAGACAATTTCATGATATGATAGATTGAAGCACTGATAATAATAGCGAACAGTAATTCTCAACACAGACTACATAGCAGAATCATCTGGGCGGACATGGTTTCAAATACGGATACCCAGCTCCTCCCCAGATCAATTAAATTAAAATCTGTAAGATTGTAACCCTGAGCATCAGTGTATTTTCAAAACTCCCAGGTGTTTGTAGTGTTCATTCGCAGTTCAGGATCTCTTCTTGACATACATGTCATTTAAAACACAAAAATTTTATAAGGAACGTGCTCTTACTTTGACTATACAGTAGATTAGGTTTATAAAAGCAAAATGCCCAGCTGGCAGATATGCAACATAGGATTTTTTTTCTTTTCAAATATTTTTATTATGTGACATTTGTTACATACGAAACAATATATAACAATATATATAATATAATAAACAATATATAATAAACAATATAGGTTATTAATCATAATATTAAAATAGGCAGCAAACCCACTACCTATTTAGAGAACTAGAAAATGACCAATATTATGAGAAATACTTAGGTATTTCCCAATGTCCCTTTCCTTCTTCCTCCATTCCCCACCCAAGCTGCATTCTCTATTCAGGAGTAGTTTAACTTTGAGATTTATAAATCAGATGCAAGGATTTGTAGGAGACAAGCCTACATAATTTTTTTTTAAAGATTTTATTTATTTATTTCACAGAGGGAGAGAGATCACAAGGAGGCAGAGAGGCAGGCAGAGAGAGAGAGAGGGGGAAGCAGGCTCCCTGCCGAGCAGACAGCCCAATGTGGGCCTCGATCCCAGGACCCTGAGATCATGACCTGAGCCGAATGCAGAGGCTTTAACCCACTGAGCCACCCAGGCGCCCCATAATTTTTTTTTATTAAGAATTACACATTAGGTGGGCAATTCAAGAATAAATATATTTATTAATAGTCAAGTGGGAGACCATTCACTAAAGGTCCTTTGAACATCATCATCAAAAAATATCTAGCAAGATTAGTTCTAAATGCTAAATTCTGGAAATGTCAAAACAATCTGCCTAGGTACCCAGCAAAGGCATACACTAGAATTCATTTTCTGAAATCTTATTTTACCCTTTCTTCCCTTTTTAGGTATAAATGATTTTTGAAATGTCATTTTGCAAGGTAGGATTTGACTACTTTAGAACTTGCTTCAGATGCATTACTCTTAATGACTATATATGTTCCTTCTATCACATCAAGCTTGGGATCGTTTCTGTGTCTGGGGACCAATTGCTTGGCCATTATTCAAAGAGCACAGAATTAAGAAATAGCTTTATCAATTTAAATATGTATAATCGACCCAACTCTGTCTTTCTCAACACTTTCCTGCACACCTATTAAGCTACTATTCATGTGGAATTTTTTCCTCTTAATATTTCTTGGTGTTCATTTTATCCCAATTTCATCTATTTGAAAATTTTGAGACATATTATATAAATATCATAGTGAAATGTTTTGTTTTATTTTTCTAAATGTGAAATCTCTTCTGATGGGAAAGCATCACTCTTAGTTGTAAATGATACCATAGAAATCAGAGATTGCCTGGAGAAGCCAGCTTTCCAGAAGAAAAAGCCTTAATTTGTAGTGTTTGCCAATACCCGTGGTATAAATTCACCCACCATGGCCAAATTCAAGCTCCCAACATGTCATCACTGAAAGAGATAATGGTGTGCAATAACAGACCATTATGTAGTATTTTCACCATACAATGCAATAGACATAAATATCCTCAATAGTTTAAGGGTAAAATGTTGTAAAGTAAGTAGATTGTGATGAATTTGAATATTTATCTTTGTTTTCAATATAATTTAATTATAAGTTTATATTATTTAACATTTAATAATGGTTGCATTTTACTCTAGCTCTCAAAATTCCTGAAAATTTAAAGACTGCTTTTCACAAGCCAGTATGAGATGGCTTCAGCACCTTCTCTGACCCTGTTTGACTCTGAAGGCTCCAGGAAATGTGTGACAAAGCTTATAGGAACACCAACCACAGTGCCACAAGTAGGATTACTACCAGTGTAGGAATAATAAAATCTGAATTCTAGACTTTTAAGGAGATAAACAAATTTCTGAACCTCCTATTTGTGTAACAGAGTACATATTTCCTTAATATAAGTTTAAGAATGTGTTTTTTTCCTTTAGAAGAGTGCTTTATACATAAAATTGTATAAGTATGTGTAAGTAAGTTGAATTTAAAAGTTCTAAAAGTATGACACTGGCCATCAAATGCATTGAAGCTATAGCTTGATTATTTTGGCATATTTATGTTATGACTTAAATAGAATTTGGTCAACTGATCTGGAAACTCAATTGCCATTTTAAAAATGTGATTCTTTGAGTAAATATTCTGGTGCTTCCAACTGAGAGATGGATATTTGAAACAAAATCACTTCATAAGTTGACCATTTTTGTTAGTTGTGTTGATTGTATTGATTACATTTTCTAATTTTTTATCATAGTCGGTAAGGAGATGATAAACATCCTTGAAAACATAGCTTGTCATGCCAAAGTGAAGATCATTATACTCTAAGTGGTAGAAGCCAAGTAATAGATTGGGTGGATGCATGAATATGTCACTCATGATATAGAACACAGGATTTATAAATACTTTTTCCCATCCAGAGAATGAGTTTCCTGAACCATTTTTCATAGATTTATGTCATAAAAAAATCATAAGATATATTTACTTTATGTGGTGTTTTGCTCTTGGTGTTAGATTCAAAAAATTATCAAGACCTATGTCAGAGAACTTACTGCCTCTTTTCCTCTGGGACTTTTATGGTTTCAGATCTTAGATTCAAGTCTTTAATTCATTTTGAGTTAATTTTTGTGTATGGTGTAAGGTAGTGGTCCAGTTGTTGTTTCTTCTTCTTCTTCTTCTTCTTCTTCTTCTTCTTCTTCTTCTTCTTCTTCTTCTTCTTCTTCTTCTTTCTTCTTTCTTCTTTCTTCTTTCTTCTTTCTTCTTCTTTTTTATGTAGTTGTCCGATTTTCCCAACACCATTTATTGAAGAGACTGCCCCTTCCCTGTTATAGATTCTTGGCTTCTTTCCCATATATATTTCTTGGCCATATATATGTGGGTATATTTCTGAGCCCTCTATTCTGGTCCATTGATCCATATGCCTGTTTTGTGCTAATACCACACTGTTTTAATTACCATAGTGTTATAATATTGTTTGAAATCAGAGAGTACTATGCCTTTAGCTTTGTTCTTCTTTCTCAAGATTGCTTTGTCTGTTGGGGGTCTTTTGTGGTTCTATACAAATTTTAAGGTTGTGCTATTTCTGCATATGTTTATATTTATATGTTTATATTATTTTAAAATAGGAAGCTTTATTTAACTCAACAGATTCATTCATTTATGTTAACTTCACTGTACATCTTTTTTGGATAGTTTACATTGTTCTGACAAGTTTTGAGGACAAGACAAGTGCTATAAACTCCAGATAGAACAACTGAATGGAAGCCTAAAGATAGTTTCAAGTACACTGGGTGCTAATTTATATAGAAAATAAAATGGATTCTGAAGCAGAATAGGAGAGATGTATTCACAGAAACGCAGGAAATAAAAGGTATCCTTCTTAAGTCTATTTGCTGAGTGAGAATGAGCTTCTAAATTAACTCAATTTGTCATAGAGATTAATAAGTAATTTTATTCTCCACTTCATTTTGAGAAGTTAGTTCTAATTGAAAAACCTAGCAATCTGAGTTGAAACAAATCATTCTTTTTCTTTCTTTAGTTTAAAACATAGGACAATTGATTGAAAAATCTTTCAAATGCCAAATACTTACATAATTCAGTATGTTTACTTCTAATTCATTATGCATTAGTATTTAAGGAGGGTTATAAAGTTACTTCATTTCATTTGATTCAAATGAAATAATTTGTTTAATATGAATACCTTTTTTCAACAAAACTATTAACCTTTAACTCGGTAATACAGGGATTTCCATACTGCTGTTTCTGCTAATGAAACCAAGTGAATCGAGTTGACCATACTCTCTCAACCTTTGGAATATGAAGATATTTAGTGTAAATAATGCTTTGAGTTGAACAGCAGGCCTCTGGAGCCTTTGCCTTCATCTTTCATCTAAATTGCCTGCATGCATTTCCTAGAACTGATAAACTGTCAAGTGAATCATGAGATGTGGGCCTTGGGGTTAATTTATAGCACTGCTGTCTTCTGCGCTGAGTACAACCACTTTTCTTTTTTTAAGACTCTGGTAAATGTTTTGTAAAACAACTTCGGTTGATTCGTGTCCTATTTTGAGTCCTTCATTATTACAAGCTTGAAATCTTAAGAAGTTTGGTTGAAAGAAAAAAAATTCTTGGAAAAATTGGAGAGAATACAGGATAACTTATATTCATCTAAGATCTTCTCTGTTTCAAAATTTTGGAGATTTGTCACTTGAGTTAAAAATTACTAAATAGTAGTGTAAGTAGTGAAAGATATATTGACTTTAATAGTAATACAGAGATTAGGTATATTGTGTGACATTTGTTCAGCATATATTCTTTCTATTACTTCTCATTTTTGGACATTTGAGTTCAGAATGTTTTCCAAAATATGCCAGTGGATTTATTTGTACTTTACATTTTCTTAGTTTACTTGTTGCTATCTTTATCATCTTTCATCAGACTGGCTTTTCTAATCTTAAATTTAACTGATTTTGTGAAAATTTGCATTTGTGTGACGATTTGTGAGTGAAATGAGTTTCTTGAATTGTGTAACCATCAATCATCCATATAAATTTAGACATAGGTTTTAGAAATAAAGGGGTATATGAACATCAAGATTGATTGTTTTTCCCTCAGGTAATGCTGTTTTTTAAATCTCAGGTATGGTTTTTTTTTTCCTATTTTAAGGATGAAAGTTGTTGGTTTGTTTGTTTTTAATTTTCTAGCTATTCTTTTTTTCTTCCTATAACTTGGTTAAAAATTTGATTGAGGGCGCCTGGGTGGCTCAGTGGGTTAAAGCCGCTGCCTTCGGCTCAGGTCATGATCCCAGGTTCCTGGGATCGAGGCCCGCATCGGGCTCTCTGCTCAGCAGGGAGCATGCTTCCTCCTCTCTCCTCTCTCCTCTCTCTGCCTGCCTCTCTGCCTACTTGTAATCTCTCTCTGTGTCAAATGAATAAATAAAATCTTTAAAAAAAAAATTTGATTGAAAACTGAAGGTACAGTGTTTCAATAATGATTTTGTATCTCATTTTTTTTGTATTACTGGCCATGTAACCTTGTAAAATCACTTAACCTCCTTGAGACTCCATTACCTGTAAAGTAATCGTGATAATCAGGAGATACTACCTATGAAAAGTGATGTGAAGTTCTAAAGAGCTCTATAAATGTCAGTTACTTTTTTTTAGTTAATCCAATTGATAAAACAGCAATTATATTCCAAAGATGATGGAAGAAACCAAATGGGCAGTATGAGTTGGAGGGAGAGAGATGTTTGTCTGAAAAGACCCATACAGGACCAGTTGATAAGTTGGTTCATGGATAATGGCCACCTACTGTGATAGAGCCATTCACAAAGTGTTTTTCCACCAAATGAATTAAAGATGTGAAAGAGAGGAAATATCTATATATGCCAGTGGATCTAAAACTTTATCATGTAGAATCACCAGAAAGTCTTGTTAGAATATCAGTTGCTCGGCCTCACTCCGAGAACTTTTGATTCAGTATGTCAGAATGGGGCTGAGAAATTACATTTCTCAAAAATTCTCCAGTGACTTGTAGCTCTACTGGTTCAGCAACTACATTTTGAGAATAACTGATCTAGACTGTGAATGAGAGGAACATTAGAAAATTCCAGTTGGGCATTTAGTATAAAAACTTGGCTACATTTACTCTGCTGAAAGGAGACTTTATTTTGGATTAGATGACAGGATGGCGATTACTGATTGGGTCCTTAAAATACCAGAGTCACCATGTAATTTGCCATTAGAAACATATAATTTAGAGTTCAAAGGGAATTTAGAGTTAATCTTCATCATTTTCCAAATGAGAAAATGGAAGCCAGGAGGAGATCAGTGACAAATAATTACTGAAAAAATATATAATTATAAAAGTCATACAGAAAGTTCCTGATAAAAAAGGGGCTAGAATCATCAACCCAGTGCTCATTCTACTCCCAGTATTGTCTCCAGACAATATATTCCTCTTACCCAAAGAAATAAAGGAAACATGAGACAGACTGGTTTAATTTTGCCTAGATATTTGTGGGGAGATGGACATAGCACATTGTGGGGATTTCTATGACTGAGTCAGTCAATCACATTGGCTCCAAGAAATTAAGATGCTCATTACATCCATGGGTTTTTCTTTCCAATTATGCAGTTAATAAAGACTCATTAAAGTTGTCAAGAATCAATTAATTTCTCATTAATGCAGCCCAGGTTAAAGAAAAAAAAGAATACAGAGTCTATTTAGATTGTTCTCGATTTCCACTTAACAGTATTTAAAATATTTGTCCCCCTAACTGGAGCCTCACCTGCTTAATTGCTTAGTTTCAGTTGTTTCTCATTAATATGTAAATCAACTTGTTCATATTCTAAGGTGGAGTAAAATACATCTGCAGGGGATGTGCAAGGGTATGATGCAGAATTGCTTTGGGCAGTTTGTTGATGCAAATGCATGGACTGCTGCTCCTTTATATTCACATCTCAGGAGAAGCTGCCTTATGAGATTTCAGGCAATTGTATTTTTGCTGTTCTACAGCAGTGGATTGGTTTGTTACCCTTAAACAGAATCAATCAACTGGAGTCAAGTCATTTGGTAAAGGATCAGCAGGCACAGTCTGTCCTTCAGCCATGTTGCCAAAGAGCTGAAATGTGTTTTGGTAAAGGTTTTCTGTGCTGAGCTTAGAACTAGCTTCTCTTCCTACAGCAAGTATTGATTTATACCCAGCAGATGGTGAAGAATGCTGATTTAATTTAGTTTTACTCCACAACTAGAAGGAAGATAACTGGTTAAAAAAATATGTTATGGTAAATTTAAATTTTAACGTATGCATTAAAAAGTGTAAATATATCTCATACAAAATACACACACACACACACACACCAGATTCCCTGCAATAAGGGTTACCTGGATACCCTCTGAACTNATATTTGTATACATTAAAAAGTGTAAATATATCTCATACAAAATACACACACACACACACACACACACCAGATTCCCTGCAATAAGGGTTACCTGGATACCCTCTGAACTGACTCTCATAAATGAGTGCTGGTTCTAATACTGATCCCTACTATTTACAAAGGGACCTTGGTGTCCCACTTTAAGATAATATGAGATAAATGACTTGAGGCATTGTCATGTCTAACCTCAGTATAGTATCTAGTATAAAGCCTCCAGATTGTATAAGACCCTCTAAAGCTTTGAATTAGTCATCCTGACCTGCTCCCTGACCAACTGAGTTTACCCACTTTAGAGAGCAACATTCCAATAGGAATAGTATTCATGTTGATACTCTCATTTTAGATGGATTTTCTTACTCAAAATTCTGAGGCCCTGGTAAAGTACAACCAAAAAACATATTCTAGACCTGTAATATATGCCAAACCAGAACAATAAAGATCATGTTTTTGAAATCAAAGAAAGAAGCCCCGAATCAGCCATAAGAATATGTATTCCATACCAGATACGCAAAATTACTGTTAATTCTCTCTGAGTCTCCAATACCCCGATCAGTATATAGTCCCAGTATATTCTTTATGTCACCACTCTGCATTATTGCTGCCATGGGTCCTGCGCCCCACCCCCACACCATGCAGAAATCAGTGGGAGCCAGAATTATCGGGGACCAATAACTGGATTATTTCCAGCAAAATGAGCACCAGTAGGGCTTCCCAGAAACAAGGCCTCTTTAAGGCCTACTGCTTTATTATAAGCACATCTGGCAGGCAGTGACAGGGCCCCTTTATACATCTCAGCAAGCATTACCCAAATGTCGACAATAATTCTTGAATTTGTAGGACTATATGTCTTAAAGATGAACTTTATAAAGAGTTTTGGTTCCTTGAAGAAGATATGCTTTTTTTATTAAAATCATGGTGTTATTTTAGATATGCATAAGTGTGGTGATTGAAATCAATTCATGAGATTACCTTCATTTAACTTTTTTTTTTTTTTTTTTTTTTTTTTGGTGGTAATCAAAGCCTTTTGGATGCTGAGGCATGAAATAATTGCATGTGGTTCCCAGGCAGGTCTTCTATATCTACCAATGAAACTGTCTTAAATAAACCACTATTATTATTTTCAATAAATATGAATTGGTTTCTTTCACAGGCAGGAAACCTGGCTAAGCACTGAAGAGCATATTAGGGGTATAAAGTCAATTATGGAATTCCATACTTCAGAAAGGACTTACAATTTAGTTGGGTGAACCCAGGATCGGCTATATAATTTACAGGGCCCAGTACAAAATGAAAATGCTGGACTCCTTATTCAAAAATTAATAAATTCAAGATTTAAACAGCAAATCATAAAACCACACATGGGGCTCTTCTGAGTATCAGGGGCCCTTTGTGGCTGTGCAAGCCACACACACCTATGAAGCCGACCCTAAATGAAACAAAAAGGAACATGTATTGCGCATTTCTGCGTGATAGATGTAATGCACTAAGATCTTTTCTTCAGATGATCTCATTTAATCCTCACAACGACTTTATAGGGTGGTTACTGTTGTTTACACTTTAATGGGGAAAAAAGACTTGAAGAGGTGAGAAAATAGGTCACATAACTAGTGGGATTTAACTTCAGGTGAGACTCTAATCAAGCCCTTATTTAGAGGACATAAGATGTACATAAAAAACTAATGCAAGCTATAGGACATTAAATGCTAAGTGTATGAGTGTTATGTTCAGTAATTGCTTTATTTTTTTAAAGATTTTATTTATTTTAGAATGAGAGAGCAAGAGAGAGAAAGAGCAAGGAGGGGAGGGCAGAGGGAGAGGGAAAATCTGGAGCAGACACTGTGCTGAGCGCAGAGCCTGACAGGGGTTTCCATCCTTCGTACTAGAGATCCTGATCTGAGCCAAAATCAAAAGTCAGACACGTAACTGACTTAGCCACCCAGGCACCCCTGTTTAGTAATTGCTTTAATTAATGAATTGTTTTTAGGCAAGCCAGTTCATAAAAACTATGATGTTGCATAACCACTGAAAAATTCAGTTATTGTGGTATAAAATTAAATCATTCAGTAGACTAGTAGTAGAGACGGGGAAAATTACTAATACTTTTGATTTGACATTGTGTGGGAAAACCCTAATTAATAATTTAAAAGATTTTATTTTTATTTTGTTTTATTATCCTGGTTTCTGATGACTCATCCAATTGTCCTCTTAGGCTGCTCTTGTACTGGATGATGGGGGTTAAAACAAACCTGATTAACAGTAGTGTCCTTGACTGCAAGCTTCAACCCTTGCCCCTCAAGAGCTTCCTCAAGTGCTATTAAATTCTCTTCTCCAATAGCTGAGGTTCCAGTTTGCTAGGATGAAGCAACATCATTAATGTCTTTGGTCAAAACTACCTCCAAATATTGTATTTCTTTGCTGATTTACTTTGTGAGCACACAGTGGCTTATATACATAAGAAAATTTATGCCCTAAATAATTTACTTGGTTGCACTTGAATCATGTCAATTGTAGACTTCTACTTAATAAGCATTCCATTACCCACTTGTCAAACATCTAACAGGTGAGTACTGTATTTGATTAGAATATATTAGACAACAAAACTCTCACCATTTTATATTAGCCTGGAACAGTGAAGAAACCTGATCATTATTCCTCTGAATTTAGAGAATCTTAAAATAAATCAGCTCATGAAAAGTATGTATTCTAAGCTAATGTTTATATCACTCCCTTAAAAAAAAAAGTTTGATGAGACTCACACATAGGCCTGGATCATTTTGTAGTGCCAGAAAGTAAGGAAGTGCGCAAAAGAACAATGAGGAGGATATGTCAAAATGACACAGAAACCAGCTGGAAAAGCTCTCAATAAGCAGGAACAATTTGAACAACACAATAAACAATGTGTGGTATTAAAATACAACCCAAAGTATAAAATAAATATCCATGTATCCATATTGATGTAAATAAATGGGTCGGTAAATAATAAATGAGGATGAAGAAACAGATCTCCAAACAGAGGAAAATCAAATAATTTGTGAAGATAATCTACTATCAAGGATAGGGACAATAATTTCACAACCCTTAAGTATGGGCTACATGTAACAACTTCCTCTAAAAAACATGACGTGAAAAAGAAGGAAAAGAGAGTAACTTTTCAGTAGAGAAAACTAACAAGTGTTTCCTTGGCTAAATGATTAAGGTTAACATTGACAGTGATAATTCATAGAATAACATGTAATTGACATCATGTGATACAAATGGCACCTTTCTGTATAAACTACATTCCTGAAACTCATGACTCCAGTCTAAGTAAGAGAAAAACATCAGACAGATTTGAATTGAGGGATCTTCCACAGAATGCCCGACCAGTACCCCTCAAATCTGTCAAAGTTATAAAAAACAAGGAAAGTCTAAGAAACTGTCACAGTTTAGAGGAGCCTAAGGGAACATAATGACTGAAGGTAAAGTGGTATCCTGAAGCAAATAAGGACATTACAGATAACCTGAGGAAATCCAAATGAAATGTGAACTTTAGTTATAAAAATAATGATAATAATAATATTCAACCTCAATTATCACAAACACATTCTTGGTAACAAACAGGTCAGGGTGAAGTAAGATCTAATCCAAGATCACAAGTTGTGTATATTTGTATCAAGTATTGTTTTGTTTTAAGTTTCAGTTGTCTTTTTTTAATTTAAATTCAATTAGCCAACATATACTACATCATTAGTTTTTGATGCAATGTTCAGTGATTCATTAGTTGCGTATAACACCCAGTGCTCATCACATCACATGCCCTCCTTAATGCCCATCACCCAGATACCCCATCCCCCCACCCACCTTGCTTCCCACAACCCTCAGTTTGTTTCCTGGAGTCAAGAGTTTCTCTTGGTTTGTTTCCCTCTCTGATCTCTTCCCATTCAGTTTTTCCTTCCTTACCCTATGGTCCTCTGACTATTCCCTATATTCCACATATGAGTGAAACCATATGATAATTGTCTTTCTCTGATTGACTTATTTCACTTAGCATAATGCCCTCCACTTCCCTCCATGTCAGTGTAAATGGTAGGTATTTATCCTTTCTGATAGCTGAGTTATATTCCATTGTATATATGAACCACATCTTCTTTATCCATTCATCTGTTGAAGAGCATCTCAGCTCCTTCCACAGTTTGGCTATCGTGGACATTGTTGCTATGAACATTGGGGTGCAGGTGCCCCTTCTTTTCACTACAACTGTACCTTTGGGGTAAATACCCAGTAGTGCAATTTCTGGGTTGTAGGGTAGTTCTATTCTTAACTTCTTGTGGAACCTCCATATTGTTTTCAGTTGTCTTCTTTGTGATAGCATTTTAACTTGCTGAAAAGATCATGTCTATTCTGTAACATTCCCACCTTTTGAATTTGTTTTATCATTTGTGGTTTTGCTTTCTTGTTCCTATAACCTTAATTAAATGTAAATTAAATGTTTGTCAACATTTAAAAAAAGAGAGGTAAATTGCTATTGAGTGGCGTTTCCTTTGGAATCGCAGAACAGGTCTATTAAATCAAGTCAGGGCTTTGCATCTTTGTACATAAGGTGAACTACTGTCATGTGGAGAAAATAGTGACTTAGAACAGTGCGAAGATGTTGATCCAGCTACAGTTGTACAATCAGTGAGTGTACTAACTGTAACTAATGCCAAATACAGATAGTGTGAATGTTTCTTCCTTGGATGGAGTGATGATCCATATCATTGAACAGAAGTGTTATGCTTTGTAAAAATGTTTTAAAAAAACAATTAGATTAAAATATGCCAAAGGATCTGAATAGACATTTTCCAACCAAGACATACAGATGGCCAACGGGTACATGAAAAGATGTTCAATCTCATGAATGTCACATTAGAAGACATGCCCATTATAGAAATGTGTTGCTCAGAAAAAAGTCACCTGATAGCAATGTCAGAGTGCTACATTTTGTTAATAATGCATGCAATAAATTTCTCAGTTTCCTAAGCTGTCTTAACTAATGAATATGAAGCTTCTTCATATGTAGACTTAACTGGTTTCCAGTTACACTGTTTTTCTGGCAAGGCCACCTTCTCATTTGATAAGCCATATTTGGATAGGGAGTCCCCAACTTGTAATGTGTTAGTATTACAAAACTTAATTTTAATTTGGTGGTTTACAACTCAAAATACCTTCTTTTACAGAATCTATTTTATATATGGTAGATAAATTTATAGTCACGTCCAGCTAATTGTATTTTAATTCTACTTATTATCATTATTTTATTTAGGATAATTTTATTATACAAAATTGAGAAAGTGCAAAAAAGTAAAAATCACCTGCATAATATCTTAATCCAATTTCCCCCTCATTTATATGAATACATTTTTATAAATTAAAATCATCCCATATGTTTTTTTATAACTTGCTTCAGTTGTCTGACATTTAAAAAAATATTACTGTTGTATTTTTGGAGTTTGTTGCCGTTGAATTTTTTATAACAACGTGATAACATATGTAATAATATTACATAAAAAGGCACTAATGAGTGTCTTATAACAAAGAGCACCAGATCACTGCCCTCTCCAATGCCCTCATCCCCAGAAATAGCCTGTTGACATTCTTTGCTGTTCTTCCAAGTATTTATCTTCATATGTATAAGGATTATGTCTATACTGCAATTCTTTTTAAATTGTTTTGAGTTAAAAACAATCAAAAATAGATTCACATGGTTCAGAATTCAAACACTATATTGGTAGATGACAGAAGTATTCTTTCTGCCACCTCCCCCGATATATAGTATCCAGAAGTTTCATAAGAAAACATTCATGAAAGGTAAGTTTTCAAAAATTTAAGCTAGTCTTAGATTTGACTGAATCTGGCTGGGCATAGAATTCTAGGTTGAAATTAATTTTTCTCGAAAATTTTGCAGGCATCATTCCATTATCTTCAAGCTTTCAGTATATATGATTTTCTTCTAGATTTTGGTATAAGATTTGTTTCCTACTTGGAAGCTTTTAGAATCTTTTCTTTATCCTTGGTGATTTAAAAATCTCATGAAGATATATTTTGTTTGCATCTCCAAATCTTTTCGCTTCGGTAGGAAACCAGCCATTGACATCTAGAAACTCATTATCTTTCAGTGAAGGAATATATGGGGTGGAGAGAGAGAGAGAGAGAGAGAGAGAGAGAGAGGGAATTTGGAAATCCAATTAGTCAGCCTCTTGTGTTGATTTTGTTTTAATTATTTAATTTTTAAAAAATCTTCTGTTGTCTAATTCTTTGTCTTTTTTTCTTATCCAGAGAAATTTTCTCAATCTTATCCTCCAATTCTTATCTGAATACTTTATGTCCACTGTCATATTTTGAATTTCCAAGTACTCTTTCTTTTTCTCTGACTGTTCCATTTTTAAGTAGTATACAGTTCTTGTTCAGTGATGCATTATCATCTGTTATCTCTCTTTAGTCATGAACTACTTTCTATTTAAACACTTTCTTCTTTACTGACTGCATTGTGAGACACCACAAAGTTGACTAGAACCACTGCTTGAAAAAGCCGTGGACTTCTCTGAAGAGCACAGCTGTATTTACCAATGGAGCCAGGTTGAGTTGGAAACCTTGCTCTTACACTTACTTACTGTGTGACTTTGAGCATGTTATCTACTATCTCTGTCCCTCTACTTCCTTATTTATAAAATACAAATAGCAGTGTAACAACTAATAGTTATGTGTGAGGTTTGGATAAGTCAAAGTACGTAGCAGAGTGTATGGTATGTAGTCAAAATCCAGTAAGTGTTAACTATTTTACTGTTTCTCAGTTTATTTCTGATGATTCTTAAGGCTTACTATCCATGTTTAATTATCCTATTTCTCATGGTTTTAATATATTTTATATTCGCATTAAAAATTTGCTTTCCATTGTCGTTCTCTGTATCACTCATTGAAATTTCTGCAGCGTATAATCTGTAATGCTTCTCATGAAGATTGAAATTCTGCTACTGAATTTTAGTTACTCTTCAGTTTTTCTTATATCAACATATCATCTTCTCAGACCACTTCCTTCCAATTTGGTCACTATCTTATTATCATTCATACCGTGCTTTTCTTTTTCCCCATGGAAGACATGCTTAAATACAGTTTGAGCCCAAAGCATATGCTTTCAAAAATCTATTTCTGTAGGCTATAGTAGATCCTTCTCAAACGTGCTGCTTTTTCCACATCTTACCAGTTATTTCTTCTTTTATTATGCATCAGGCTCTTCTTGCCTCCTCCCCTCACCCAACCTTTCTTTTTTTTCCTCCCAGTTCCCAACAAGGACAGGAATATTTAGGTAATGCAGGTAGATACTCTTTGGTTCCCTTTTTGTACACCTGACTGTATGTTGAGTGTTCTCCACCTATCCTTAGCTGGTGAGCTAGTTGGTGTAAATTTGTGCTAACTCTTTAGGTAATCAGCCAAATGTCAGATGACAAAGACATCATTTGACTTCATTTCTGCAAATGTCCAGCATCTTAAAGCAGTAGTATAGAATCATTCCAGGATTCACAGCTGCCTCAATACACAGATAAGTACAAGGACAGTAGGAGCAGTAGGGGGTTCATTAAGGAAGAAGTCTGGAACCCACAAACTAATATGGGGCTGAAACAAGCAGAAAAGTAAATACAGAAAACCAACTAATGGTCTTCTTGATTTTGCATAAGAGAAGAAGTAAAGTTTCCCTTGCTTACCTGTTAGTATCTTTGCCCATATTTCTGGTTTTGCTCAGGACAGGCTGGATTATGCCCATATAGTTAATATACCCATTCACTCTAAAAATGTCTCTGTTAGAAGCCAAGTTATATACGGCTCCCTCCCCTATCCAGGCTTTTTTCATACTCCATTAGGCTGCTGAATATCTGAGGAGATATCATGATGATATTTCAAACAATTCTCCAAGTGGAGATAGATGAAGACGTTTCTTCAGTGTCATACAACCAGGGGATTGGGATTGCATGTAACAAAGTAACCTATTTTCCTGGAATCTACAATGATGGTCTGTACTAAGGAATTCTGGATTCCAATCAAATTGTTAGTTCACTTTTTTCCTTGGTCAGAATTAGCTTGTAAGCACTGTCCCTGATTATATTCTTTCTCTTCCATGAAACAAAGTTTTTAGAATGGTAAAGTAGGAATATATCAGATTACATGTCTCCTGGAAAATATCTAAATAGTTTGTCCCCTCTCTCACTTTGATCCTCACTAGTGTATACTGCTCCTTTGTGAAGCTTTGCGATCTTTGTGAATTTAATATCATAACTTGTCCTAAATGTAATAATTTGTGTTTGAAGAAAGTCTGAATCTCTCTGAACCTTCATCTACCCTCTGTAATATGAAGGATGTGAAATAAAGTTGGACGAATTGCCTTCTAAACATTTTTAAAGTATATGATCCTTTGTTCCCACAGTGATGTCACTTCTATATTTCCAGCTGCAACCTCATAGTCTTGGACATTTTTTCGTAACAGAAAGCTTATTTTTTTTTCCCTCTTCTATCAATTGGAGCACTTTCCTCTGAACAAGATGTACCCTCCTGTAGCTGCATTCTAGTCTATCACATCCCTCTAAGTTTCAGTGAAACCTTGCATTAAATTTCGCTTCTTGTGTTAAAATTTCAAGGCTACTTATTATCCATTTTTTTGCATTGCTTTATAAACATTTAAGACTACAAATAATATTGATTCCTTCTAGAATAACCAAAAATCAGCAACCACTCCCTTCTGTTTCTATCAATCAATTTTTTACAATTTAACTTTCAATTTTGACTCCATGTTTTCTGTCAAATTTCCTGTGAAGGTCGCCTTGACTAAGGGTTTTGACAAAACCTTGTTTATCCTACATTATTGATTGCTAGGAGCCTTAATTTTGGCATCATGAGCCTAATAGAGGAAATGTCCTTTTTTTCTACTCTACAGAACATGATTTTTCAAATCCCACATCTTATCTCTTTTTTTCCCCCAAAATGATATACTTCAACTTAAGAAGATTAAAACAACACCTCTTCCCTCAAGATTCTGAGTTTCCTACAAAGGATTTTGAATAGACTAGGGACAGATTCCAGATTTATACTCAAGTAGGTTATGTAATGAAAGCATTTTGACTCTCTTGACTACATTGGACCCTGATTAATAACAGTCTTTAAACCAAGAATTTTATTGGTTAAAAGCAATTTTTGAAATTTAGCACTAGTTTTATGTCCCTGGAGAACCTAAGATTAAAAAATTCTGTCCTTCAGGATGCAGAGGAGGTAAATTTGCTCACATCTCTTTCTTCAGCTTTTTGCATCTCACTGCCCCATCTCTCTCTTGTGTGTGTGTGTGTTTTTAATGAAATTTAAACTTCCATTAAAATTTGAAAAATACTAAGGGAAAAAATGAACTCTAAGTGTCTATCTTCAAAGGACAAAAGGCAGTGAAAGTTAAGGAAATAAGATGTGTTTAGTATCCTATTTTATGACAACCAAAAATTATATGAAGCAAAATGAAAATGAAATAAGGTATTTTTATGAAAATTGGTTAAAATTTTACATGTGAATTCCAACCTGCTATTAAAATTTTCTGAGCCAGACAGAAAATTCAATGCAGACAAGGAACAGCACTCAATGACAGTGACATTTCCTGACAGAGCAATTCTTTGCATATCAGCAAGGCTAATTCTATTCAGTCTGACAGCAGCAGTTTAACCCATTCACCAGAGGATAGAGCTTCTTATAAGGCCAATGATCTAAGCATTCATCTGGATGCCAATCTAGTTTGGCAATATATATTTGAAATGCATAATTAATTTTCAATGCCTAACGTATGAATGATAAACATAATTTCTCATCAATGCCTTAAAATGGGGTGTGTGTGTGTGTGTGTGTGTGTGNTGTGTGTGTGTGTGTGTGTGTGTGTGTGTGTGTGTGTGTGTGTAAAATTATGAGGTATCTTCATTTGGGAGCCATATACAAATCCATGTTAAACAATTCAGATATTCTCTCAGGCACCTTAAAAAATGTTATAAGGGTAATAACCCTTTTTTTGAGAGAGAGAGAGGATGGGGGAAGAAGAGAGAGAATCCCAAGCAGGCTCCATGCCCAGTAGAGAGCTCAATGCAGGGGTTTGATCCCACAACTCTGAGATCATGACCTGTGCAGAAACCAACTGTAGAACACTTAACCAACTGTGCCACCCAGGCGCCCCAGGGTAATAAACCTTTTACCTAAAAGACGATACTTTGCTAATCCCAGCAAAAGCATATACTATCACAAGCTGATAATGTTTAGTTAGCTATATCACATCCAAAAGACACAATGCCAAGTAGAAATTATTCAGGCAAAAATACATTGTGTAATTGAAAAATATCAAGAATGTATATTTAACATGATTAAATCAAGAGCTTAACTTTTATTCTTTATAACTTCTCATCAAATGAAACACTGTAGTCTCCTTTGCACACAATCTCCTACATAAATGCTCACATCTTCTAGGGATCAAATATCCAGCTCAGTGTTTGTGAAAAGTAGGAGTACTGCAAATTCTGCTTGCCTTAGAAATGGGAAAAGTTAAAAGGGAGCATAAAGGATACACTTTAAAGATAAAAGTGGGCAAACAGGAATACTTGACCCTGAGCATTTCCTTAAGGAGGTACTTAGTGAAATGTTTTACATAAAATGACTCTTCAACCTCTGTCAGCTTGAAGAATAACCTACAGTACAGCTAGTGAATCCCATATTCATTTGTGAACCAAGCCCCCAGCATAATCAGGCATCTAGTAAGAGTGGTTTATAGAATTTGGGGGACAGAGATGACTTTCCTCCATTGCATCCCAAGCTTCCCATTTGTTCCACCTCCTTTTCTACCTATATAATGAACAACAAAAATCCCATGAGGACAGGATAGATAGGAACCATTGCTATCATATTTTGAGTTACTATTAATTAAATTCTCTATAACCAACCACTTCTACATGAGTTCATTTGGATCCACATAAAGATCTCTTGCCTGTTTTGGAGGTTTTGTTGTTGTTGTTTTTAATTGAGGTATAGTTGACGTTGGTATTATTTTCAGGTGTACGCATGTTGATTTGACACGTCTCCATGTTAACTGTGCTCACCACAAGCACAGCTACCATCCGTCACTATATAACACTATTACAGTTCCACTGACTCTGTTGCCCATGCTTTCGTCAACTGACTTATGCATTCCATAACTGGAAGCCTGTATCTCCCACTCCCCTTCACCCATTTTGCCCATCCCCTAACCCCCTCCTCTCTGGCAACTGTCAGTTTGTTCCCTGTATTTACGGGTCTGTTTCTGCTGTTTGTTCCTTTGTTTTGTTTTTTAGGTTCCACATATAAATGAAATTATATGGTATCTGTCTTTCTCTAACTTATGTCACTTAGCATAATACCCTACGTTGTCACAAATAATATCTCTTGCCTAATGTTTGATTGGGCGAAGAGTTCAAAAACCTCAGATTTCAAGCACTTTATAATCAGTTTGTTTCTTCTAGCATTGTTATGCTGACCAAGAAAGTAAATAGTGATTTAAATTTAGGTCTCACCCAATTTTGCCTTTCTGTCTTTTGTTTTAACATATTAAATTAATTCTTAATCTAGGCATCTTTTAGTAAAGTATTGTTAACCTTTTATGGAAACTTTGTGACATAAATTGGAGTAGTGGAAATAGTATCTTAACAAAATAGTCCTATTAGTCCCAGTCAGTAATGGGCCATAGTAAAACTGACACCTTTTCCTGGATTAAGTGGTTATGTAAATACCAAGTATTATTAATTTCCTTAATGTTTTTTATATCAGGGCATCAAATTAACTCTATGCCTGAGATGGCATGATTTGTTTCTGGTAAGGACACAAGACTCATGAATGAAATGAGAAGATAAAGATATTTTGCTCTGTTGCTATGGAGATGACACAACGGAGGTTCCTCATTCATAAATATAGGTCACCGAATACAAGAAGCAACTAAGAACAGTTTCCTGGACAAACTTCACTAGTCCACTCAGGCATTGTAAAAGTTAAGTACTAATAGGAAATTCATAACCAAAACCATCTCAGACACTTAGGAAATTTTTGCCAAACTTTTGGAATGTATATTTTCCCATGTAAATTTTCATGTTCAGTTAAAGATGTTTTTAGTCAGGGCTAAGAGAATTTAGTCTTGTTGTAGCATTTTTAATTTAGTCTTTGTGATTTAAAGTTTTTGATTCTGGGGGCACCTGGATGGCTCAGTTGGTTAAGTGTCTGCCTTCAGCTCGGGTCATGATCCCAGGATCCTAGGATTGAGCCCCTGTCTGTCTCTCTGCTCAGCAGGGAGCCCGCTTTTCCCTCTGCCTGCTTCTCCCTCTGTCTGCCAGCTCCCTCTGCTTGTGCTCTCTCTCTCTCTCTCAAATAAATAAATAAAATCTTTAAACTTTTTTATTCTGTCAACATGTGTAATGAAGTAATATTCTCAGCAATGTGCTATGATACAGAGAGAGGCAAAATCATATTAAGGAAAAGACTTTTCTCAGGCAATTTACAAAGCATTTCAGAACTGGTAGCTGAACTGAGAAACCAAAACCAACTTAAATAATTATTTAGTATAGAAAGTGACAATAAATATGCCAAAGGAGAAATCAGAGTAGACTCTTACAGGCTTATTAGTCATATTTCATATTTCTGTCCTTTTCTGTTCTTTTAAATGTCAATTTTTGTTATTTGTTTGTTTTATTTTAATTTGTATGGCATATTAATAAATGCACTAATGAAGACAGAACTTACTTTTATTTATTTATTTATTTTTTTTTTTTTTAAAGATTTTATTTATTTATTTCACAGAGGGAGAGAGATCACAAGGAGGCAGAGAGGCAGGCAGAGAGAGAGAGGGAAGCAGGTTCCCCGCTGAGCAGGGAGGCCCATGTGGGCCTCGATCCCAGGACCCTGAGATCATGACCTGAGCCGAAAGCAGAGGCTTTAACCCACTGAGCCACTCAGGCGCCCCAGAACTTACTTTTAGCTCAGTATTTCTGTTGATAATAGTTAACAATATCCATCCATTCCAAGAATATCCCAGATCAATTTTACAATAAAATGGCAAATTAAGCAAACACTAGGTGAATGGAGAGTAAGTGCGTGGCATTGAAGAACAATACTTCATAATTATTAAGACAAGTTTGTAGTGGTAGACACGATAATTCCATTCATTTCTGTGACATTTTGTCATTTTCAAAGATGACTGTCTCATATATTTTCCTATTGTATCCTTAAAACAATTTTGTCAAGATAGCATGGCAATTATCATTATTTTTTTTCAAATACCAAACAATAAATGTAGCCAGAGATCCAGCAGTGATATGGCTGGTAACTAGTAGGTTGAGGATTTAGAAGCCAGATGTTTGAATATTAATCTACTGTGCACCAACTATTCTGGAAAACAGTGAATGGTAGTTGTGTCTATCTGTGTGTGTGTGTGGTAGTAGGAGGGAAATCATATATAAAAAGTGCAAGAGAAACATACAAGGATGGGGGAGTGCAAAAGAGGTTCTCAAATCTATAAGAATATTCAAGGCAGGGGCACCTAGGTGGCTCAGTCCATTAAGCATCTAACTCTCAGTTTCAGTTCAAGTTATGATCTCAGGTGGTGAGATTGAGCCCCAGGTCAGGCTCTGAGATTGGTAGCTCTGCAGGGAGTCTGCTTGAGATTCTTTCCCTCTGCCCTTCCCCTGTCCGGTCACACACACACACACACACACACACACTCTCTCTCTCAAATAAATAAATAAAACTTTTTTAAAAAGTTCAAGGCAAAAAAGCCCAGAATAAGCATTATGTACAATTCTATAGGAAGCAATTTTTTCCAGCGATGTTTTAGAAGAAATCATCAATCATAATAATAGAATCAAAGATCCAAATTGATATCTATTAAAGAGGAAGGTGCACCCTTCAACTGCAAAGATGGTACAGACCTGGACAAGAAAGGCCTCTGCACTTAGCCAGGAATCCATGCGCTACCATGGCCAGACCCCATGCCCTCTCTTCTGCTCATGCTCCAAAATTTCTAACCAGATGGTCCCAAGCATAATTGAGGACATGTTCAGGCTGCTTCCTGGGTTCAGTTTCCCTAGAATGACTGCTTGCAACGGGAGAAAGTGTGGACAGATCTTGCATGTGTGGGCTGAGGTGTTTAATGCCAGCTAACAGAGATCTGAGCATGGGAAGAAGGCATACAACTCTGAGGGGTCTGGCAATTCTAAATTTTAACCTGGTTTTCCAGGATATTTTAAAGGTATATTTGTGAAGGTAGGAAGATTAGTATAGTACTTTACCAGTCTGTCAGCTTTATATCAAGGTGCTGAGTCATGTGGTATTTGAACCTTCAACTTAATCTTGCATGGGGTCTGAAAAGGTTAGGGACACACTCATTCAAAAAGAATCATCTTTAAATAAAAATTATGTAATGAGCAGGATTGAATAAAACTTGAAGCAATGGGTAGATAGAGAGGTGTTACATAGATAGATATCTCCTTTTTAACCTCTCCTTTCATGTTCAAAATCAGCTCAAGAATCATGTAAACAAAGAGGTGTCAGGAGAGAGGAGCTAGGCAAATAGGTTTGTGATTTCAAATAAGAAAAGAGGGTTTATGTCAAAAACACTAGATAGTTTCTGATCTCTGGAGAAGTTCTTGATTAAACTCAAACAGAATCTTTAGAGCACTTAGAAAATAAAGCAGTAACCAATAATGGTTAGCTAGCATTCTTAAGACAAAAATTATGAGAAATGAAATTCATTTTCCTTTGTTTCCGGGCTTGCTAGAATGGTTCATTTAACATAAATTCAGCAAGGTGGTTAGGATAGTTTCTCATGATCTTCTATCATGGATAAATGAAAAAATTATACAGGATGAAAGTAAAGATAGGATTTGTATCTGCTTGAACAACCCAATTAGTGAGTTCATTAATAATGGGTCATTGAACTCAGAGACTTAATCTGATCTACATTTTTATTGACAGCATTTAAGGAAACATAGACTCTGCATACCAAGTTTATGTTTGATTCCAAACTAGAAATAATTAGCCAGTTATATGACTGAAGCGTAGCAAGAACTGAAACTGCACGTATAAAACTGAACCCTGCAACAAGGTGACTGAATGTATCGGAGGTACATAGACCTGGTTTAAACTTGGTGCTGCTTGTGTGCAATTCAATTTTGTCTTTGGATTTGCCGAATAAACATGATGTTCAGCAATTATACTAGCATTCACTATATGTCCAGTCCAGATTCATTTAGGGATTTTTGTTTTTCTAAAGGAAGGAGGAGGCTTGCTCACGGGTTCCTAAGGAGGAGCTGGTAAAATGGAGGACAGAATAGCCTCTCTTCTCTAGCTGGCTTGCAGGACCACCTGACTCAAGGAGTGGGGAGAGAGCAACAACTAGGGCTCTTCTATTTCGAGGAAGAGAGCTTTATTTTCTGATTATAAAACTGATATAAACTAAATGGAAACAATAGATCACTCAATGAAGTGAAGTACAAAGAATAAAGTTAAAAAAAATCTCCCTGAGATCTCTTTATCCAGAGATAACCGCTGATAAGCTTTAATGATCAATATTCTGGACATCACCCCACATACGTTATATGAATGTGATCATTTTGTGTCTGCAGGTCAGAACACTTAGGTCATTTGTGGGGAAAGCCCTTACGAAACACAGGAAAGGACCACTTTCACTTTGGGTCCAGGATACGAAAGTTTCTAAAGCGATAAAACACAGTGGCACATTTCAGCTGAGTCTGCCAAGCAGTTGCAGCAGGAAACAAACAGCATTTTCCTGGAGGGCAGCAGTATCAGAGGAATGCTGCACTCAGACGGCTAGCGGGAAGCAGCCTGCAAAGTGTGCTAAACCAAAGAGGTGGTAGATTTGTACCAGGTGGTAAAGGAGGCAGTACTTGGAATGTGACTTTATGTTGAGGCTAAAAGTCTTGTGGGTCTTTATTGAGGAAGCAGAGCTTGGATATTGAATACTAATATTAATATTATTTGTATCCAGAGGCTAAGTGGGACCTGGCACATTTTGATTTTACTAATAAGAGCTGCTTTGGCCTTCAACTCTGATGGGGAATGCTTTCCCAGGTAAACTAAACTAGATAACGTGTGACTTGCATAAATGCCTTTTTTTTTTTTTTAAGATTTTATTTATTTATTTGACACAGAGAGAGAGAGATTACAAGTAGGCAGAGAGGCAGGCAGAGACAGGGAGAGGAGGAAGCAGGCTCCCTCCTGAGCAGAGAGCCTGAGATCATGACCTGAGCCGAAAGCAGAGGCTTTAACCCACTGAGCCACCCAGGCGCCCGCATAAATGCCTTTTCTTACGCTAAAGGCTGGCTCAGGCAAAATGGGCCATGCTAACTTTTTTCCCCTCCACCCACCTTGGTTCCCACTGGACTTCTGAGGGAAAAGAACAGTTCTGAAGGGGACAGGAAGAGAGGAAGCTAGGAGGGAGGTGTATCCTGAGAAGCAGGATGTTACCGATGCCCCTCTTCCCATAGCAACCATATGAAGGACAAGTTCCTAGAGATAGGTTCAGAAAAAGGGAATCTATAGTAGAGTTTAAGCTTTCCCTTTGGACACTGAAGTCTCCAGCCCCTAGTACTACAGTTTACCAGGCCCCCTGGTTTAAACCACCTTGGAGTGAGAGCCCGTGAGAGGTCAAAAGGCATAGAAATAGAAGCCCGAAATGTAGGCTTTCTTCCTGGTCAAACACTGCAGTTAACAGTGCAGATCATCTTTGTCATCTTCACGCTGTTTCTTTATTTTCACTTTAAAAAAAATGCCCTTATAATTCGGGCATTCAGTTAATGCTAAATACTGATTTCCACAATGTGGGGGATTATTATTCCCAGCTTCCTGATGAGGAAACAGAGACAGAGATTGAAGTGACTTGCCCAGTCACACGATGGTGAGGGACAGAACTGGAATATGAGCTCAGGCAGACCGACTCTGCAGAGCGTGGGGCTTCACTGTGTGTCTTCTCTGCTCCCACTCTCCCGACATTTTTATCAAAGCTCCTCTTAAATGCACTACTTGCAATAACAGGGCATTTGTACTTGATGCACCTAAAATGGACTCATTAGAGAAAACAGAATAAAATGGCTTTGTATTTCTATTCAAATTCTCAAGAATTTCAGATTTTAAGTAAATATACTAAAAGAAAGTGCTTGTGTTCAGAATTCAATCATTATCAGAGGATATTATGATCACATTGACTTAATAACTTTGTATACCTATATATGTATATATATGTGTGTATGTATACATATATATTCTAAAGTATTATTTTTTCATTTTGCAAGTTAAAATCTAATTTTACATTATGTAGAGAATGTGTATGTATATAATTTTTTGAGGTTAAATCTAATTATATATAATATACAATATGTATTTGAGTTGTCATATATATATATGATCTTAGAATATTATTTTACCAGAGGTTTGGATTTTAACCAAATGTACATTCAAATGAAGACATAAATTCAACTTTTTTGGCATGCGTACACATTAAAACTTTAAAATCTTTAAAGTCCTGAAGTGTGAAAATAATTTAAATAATTTAATTTATTCATTAAACTCTGCTTTCAGACTAATTTATTCCTTCAAATACACACTCATTTTCCAAAGTTTAAAAATGTTCACTGGCAAGTTCAGGTGAAGCTGGCATCTTATCTTTGCTTTGAAAGTATAGTTGATCATTCAAAGGGATATCTTCCACAATTACAGAAACAAATAGAAACCAAATTAAAACTTAGAAGAGATGCTTTCTCAACATTCTCTCCTGCTTTGAGTGTTTAATGGAAACTGGAGGTCCTATAAATCTGGCCCTTTACAGAAGTGGGTACAAGTTTTTCTTTATCTGAGCCCTGATGTCATTTCTCATATAAAATGCCCGAACAGATGGAAGACTGACCCATTCTCCCTACGTGTTATGGATATTGATTGTTTTCTTTTAAAAAATGGAGTTAATGCTTCTGCTGAGTCCACAGTACAGATTCTGCTGAGAAGTGAAACTCATTTTCAGTTGCTCAGAACTGGAAACAAAATTCTTGCCAAGATATTTGTTAGACCTCTACAAGTAAAATCAAGGTGTAGTTCAAATTGAACCAGGTGTGTGTATCTTTACAGATTACATGAGCATTTTGAATAGTTTACCCAAGGGATGTTCAATTTAAAAGTCTTCATTTTGAAGGTTAGAATATAAGGATCATGGTTTTATTTTTTTAAATATTTTATTTATTTCTTATTTGACAGAGAGATAGAGAGCACAAGTAGGCAGAGAGGCAAGCAGAGAGAGAGGGAGAAGCAGGCTCTCCACTGAACAGGGAGCCTGACACGGGGCTTGATCCCAGGACCCTGGGATCATGACCTGAGCCAAAGGCAGATGTTTAACCGACTATGCCAGCGCCCCTAGGAACTGGTTTTAAATGAAAATTGGGGCTCCTGGGTGGCTCAGTTAAGTGTCTGACTCTTGATTTTGACACAGGTCATGATCTCCGTGTCATGAGATCAAGCCCCGCATTGGGCTCCCCGCTGGGTGCGGAACCTGCTTAAAATTCTCTCTCTCTCCCTCTGCCCCTCCCCCATTTAAAAAAAAAGAAAAAAATAGAAAGTCGTATTTTGTCTGGTAAATTAGTATTCCTCTTGCAAATATTGATAATAAAATGAAGCTATTCATCTTTAGTTTGTACCAAAGAGCATACTTTATGAAATTCAGAAGCATGAAGTAGTGTCCCTTTATGGTTAACTTTTGCTTTCCTTGCATATGTTAATAATAGGAAGAATAAGAGGGATAATGGAATTTGAGGGTAGTTAAACACTTAATTTTCATAAGTAATTTAATTCGCTTCATTCAACAGATTTTTCTGCTAGACATAACTTATTTGAGTCATTTTTTTTAATCCCAAGAGAACAATTTATGCATTGGTAACAAACTGAAGTTGTAAAAGACCATGTGTGTAACTGTCCCTAGAAAACATGAGTTGCTCCAGACTCAGCTCCCTGCAGACTACTACATTCTCCCCTTAGCAGGCAGCCTCCCGTCCTTCTACCTCATCCAGGTAGAGAGATTTGGACTAAAATTGAAGTGAGATTTTCAAAAAAATACTTACCTCCCTGCCTATGAAAAGAAGAACCTGGGCCAATCTTTTAAAAGTGTGGCAAATTTATAAATGAAAGTACAGTCAATAGTGTTAAAAATCTAATACAAAGGGATATGGAAGATGGAGGACAAGAAACTCCTTTTAACCAAAAATCTGCTAAGTAATAGACCTAAGAATCTATGCATTATCCCACTTTTCACTCTAAAATGATCATGTGATAGAAATATCCCAATTGCCTGTTTCATATAGGAGCAATCCTAGACAGAGAAAGTAAATAATTGGCTCAAGGGCAAATAGCTATTCAACCCCAGGGCAATTTGATTCCTAAGACTGTGCTCTTTCTGAATTTCTATGCAGCTTTTCTTACTATGAAGATGGTTCTTGGTTCTTTTTGAATAATAAGGATCAACAGTGATGTTTACTTTTTTTTAAAAATTTTTATTTATTTATTTGAGGTAGAGAGAGACAGAGCAGGAGGAGGAGAGGTAGAAGCAGACTCCCTGCTGAGCAGGGAGCCAGACTTGGGACTTGATCTCCGGGATCATGACCTGAGCCAAAGGCAGACACTTAACCAACTGAGCCACTCAGGCATTCCAACAGTGATGCTTTGCTTCTGGATTTAACAAGTGTAGGTGTATACTTATTCTGATTATAAGCATCAATCCTAACCATAAAGAATTAGAGTCATTTCCTCGTACCAAAACAAAGTCCACTTTTGGTAGTGATACTGGTTTAAATGTTTAGATGTGTTTCCAGTTTTATTCATAATTAGCCTGGTTTTCTAACCTGTGTATTAAAGACGAAGTTAGTTAAACCATAGGGAAAAGAAATACGATGGGCCTGTGTAGCTGGGTGAGTTATACTCCTTTTATTTCTCCGAAGACCAGATTCCCTTCCATGCCTCCCAGAGGACAACTATGGGAATGTTGTCATTGCTTAGTAACATGGGAGAGTGCATAATTACACTGGGTAGAGTCAGAATGAAAGAATGCTTTCATTTCATACCTAATGTTCATGCCACATAGAGTTTTTTGTTGCTATTGCTTGTTTTTCTAACACAATGTTTTAATCCAGTGTTTCCCAAAGTATGATCCACAGACTACCTGAATCAGAATACTGCTGGCTAGGGCGCCTGGGTGGCTCAGTGGGTGAAAACCTCTGCCTTCGGCTCAGGTCATGATCCCAGGGTCCTGGGATCGAGGCCCGCATCGGGCTCTCTGCTCAGCGGGGAGCCTGCTTCTTCCTCTCTCTCTGCCTGCCTCTCTGCCTCCTTGTGATCTCCCTCTCTGTGTCAAATAAATAAATAAAAATCTTAAAAAAAAAAGAATATTGTTGGTTCAATTAATATAACATTGTTATTACCATACATAAAAGAATTAAAATGGTCTACTTAGGACGGTTATTGATATTTAAGATTTCTTTCATTAAAATGTGTTAATTTTCATTTGGAAATATTTCCTTCCATTAAACTTACAGATGATTTTTAAAAATAAACCATTCCATTAATACTTTGTCTCTACAAAACACTTCCTTTCTTTTCTTCCTTTATTTTTTTTCTCACCCCCTTCCTCCGTTTCTTCTCTCTCTCCCTTCTACCTTCCCCTTCTTCTTCCTTCTTTCCTTTCTTTTTGCCTTTCTTCCTCATTACCTCCTTTCTCCTTTCTGTTCCTTAAGAGCTTCTATTAATTCTGCCCATAACTTCACATTATTCATTAGGTAGAAATGACCATGAGAATACTAACCAGGAGGTATATGCTTTGATTTCTTTAATTTAATTGAGATTTTTAACTTCTCAATTAATTTAAGCAGTGGTTTTGTGCTAGTTCATTCATTCAATAAGTGGTAATGTTTGCTTTGTTCCAATGGCTATGATATAATATGGTCTATTGAATTCTGTAAGAGCCGTGGTCAACAGTATGAGAATCTGGAGGAAAAACTAATGAGTCTGGCCCGCAAGGATCAAGAAAGACTTTACTAAGGAATCTATGTGTGAATCAATTACAACGGCTATTTTACACTCAACATTCAATATTTCCTACTTTTATGAAAGATAAAAGGGTCACCTTATAATAAATCCAAAGAACATTTGGATACATTTATGATTTTTTAAAATTTCACACATTTTCTATACACAAAGCCCTAAATCTTTCCTTACCTGCTATAAAAGAGGGTTCACCTTTGGTTGTATCTGTCATTTATCTTATAAAATACATAGTTAACGCCTTAATATTTATTATATACAGACTTGTAACTGACCTATTACTTTTAAAGAAATAAGTTTAAAAGTATATTAAGGATGTCATGTGTTGTGATGAACACTGGGTTATTATATGCAACTAATGAATCATTGAACACTATATCAGAAACTAATGATGTACTACTATATGCTGGCTAACTGAACTTAATAAAAATAAATTTTTAAAAAGTATATTAAATATATAACCTAAAGTTTGATTTAAACTTTGAAATTTTGTTGTGTTTCTTCTTCTTGTGTATAGATGGTTTCCATGGAGCAAATTTAGGAAGATTTTTTAAATAGAATGTTATTATTAGATTTTATCTACGAATTTATTTTTTCCCTTCATTAAATGCATCTAACAGTTTAATCTCCAGAAAATACGGTGGATGAGTTTCCAATAAGGCATCCCAGCTGTTGAATATATTTCTATCTTGTTTTTGATAGAAACTCTAAACTGGAGAGAGATACAGATCACTGTATCACAGGTAGATTTTTCTGTTCCCTTACCAGTGAACTTGCTTATCTTGCCTGAAATGATTCCATCAGCCACGATCCCATGGATGACTCTAATATGCTCATGCTATGATCTCACAATGGGTTTGTTTTCAGTCCTAGCCTGCAAAGTCACATATGCCAAAGTTGGACTGAGTCCTCCACTGTGGCTACTGTTCACAGCCAAGGTGGGGTGACTTTAGAAGTCAGCAATGATCCACACAGGTCCTGCACTGATTCTGTGCAGGTCTGGATACTGTGCTGAGGAGTTTCAAGCTGAATATTATTGTTCAAAGCAAAAGAAATGAATAAAAAACCTCATAAAGCTTTCTATGTAGGAGCTTCTGAACTACAGGAGCAATAAGATTATGCTTGTGGGGAAGAACATAACCTTTCCTTTAACAGTCCAATAAAATGATCTGGACCTACATAGGAGGAAAAATCCTATATCAACCTCTCCTTCCCCCACTGTTTCCAAGGAAGAGAAAGCTTATATTAACCTCTTCAGTTCCTGATCCAATATCCTGCTCCTGCTGAATTCTTGACCCCTACGCTGTATCTTTCCATCTAAAATGATGTCCTTGGACCACCTGGGTGGCTCATTTGGTTGAGCATCTGACTCTTGTTTTCAGCTCAGGTCATGATCTTCTGGGTTGGGGGTTGGGGGAAAGGGGTTGGGCATCCGGTTCCAAGTTCAGTGGGAAGCCTCCTTGATGATGCTGTCCCTCTGCCCTCCCCTCCACACTCTCTCTCTGTCTCTGTCTTTCTCTCTCTCTCTCTCTCTCAAATAAATAAATCTTGAAAAAAAATTTTAAAAAAAGACTATCCTTTTCCTTTGTTCCTCACTGGAAACCACTCAATTTCCAAGGCATTAGTGTGTATCTTATATGTACTGAAGGCTTTGAAAACTGAACAGATCATTTGAACAGCAACTTTGAATTGAATGTTATACATCACTATTCTAAAAATCCATCAGTCTTGCCTCAATAGGAATTTTCTCTTGGCCCTATCTCTCCATTTTCTTGGGACTGGCTGTCAATCCAAGTCAATGTTCCTATCTATTCAAGTTGCCATCCTCCAATACTGAATGCCTTTAACTTCTTAAGCAGAGCCATTGAACTTTCTACCCATAATCCCTTCCCCAAATTATAGCTAAGTGCTCTTTACGCATCCTATATTGCATTAAAAGGCTTGGGTAAGCAAGGCCCATCTATTTAGAGTCTCCAATCTCTAGGAGCACAAATTGAACAAATTTACTACATATATAAGGAAATGTAATATTTGATAGAGATGGTTTTGCAGATTAGTTTGTAAAGGATGGGCTCTTCAATAAATAGAATTAAGACAAGTGACTATGCATATGGAAAAAAATTAAAATCTCTTTTTTATACCACATACAAACATCAGTTCCAGGTGAATCAAATTCTTAAAAGAGAAAAATAAATATTTTATTCTTAGAAGAATACATAGAAAATTATCTCTATGACCTTGATATCTGGAAACGATTCACAAATAAGACCAAAAAAAAAAAAAGTATCCATTTTAAGGCCTCTTGTTCATGAAAAAAGAAACCATCATTAAAAAGCTAGAGAAGGTATTTGTAATACACGTATTTGACAAAATTGGTACCTATGATAATGCAAAAAAAACTCTTGCAAAAGAATATAACAGTTTGCAACCCAATCTAAATCTAGGTGAAAGAAATGAATAGGCATTTCACTGAAGGAAAACACAACTGGACGATGAAATTATGAAAAGATGCTCAACCTCATTAGTAATAACAGCAATGCAAATTACGAGTCCAGTAATATAAATGTTTTACCTTAATTATATTGACAATTTTTTAAAATGTGGCAATATAAGTTGTCTGTAAATATGTGAGATAATTAGAATCCATACAAATAGAATCCACACTCTCACTACTGGTGAGAGTGTATATTGGCACAGACAGTTTGAAAACCATTTTCTTGTTTTCATGTGAAATGCACAGATAACAGGTTGTGGAGAAATTTGCACATCTGTACTGTTAGGCATTCATGAGAATGTTTACATAGCCACATTGATTGCAATAGCAAAGGACTAGAAACAAACAAGAGAAGGGACTCTAACTATAGACATCAACCTGGATGAATCTCAGACATTGTATTTAATGCAAAAATAAAGTATCAGGAGATCTCCTAACATGCAATATAGCTTTTATAAGGATCAAAAAACAGCCAAATTAAACAGTATTTGTTTATATGTAGACATAGATGAAATACATACATAGTTGAGTACAATGTAGGAAAGCAAAGGGATACAGAAACAAGCCTTCTGGGGTAATGGCAGAAGAATATGCAGGGAGTTGCTATTGCAGTAGGAAATAGTCTCTCTTTGTTCAGTATTATGTTTAATAAGTACATTTATGTTCTATTTTTCATAGTCTGAGAATTACTCTTCCTCTAGGTTCCCAGGGAACACTGTACTCCTCACAGCACTCCGTGGGGATGAGGAGCCTCATGACATAATTTAATATTATCCTAGTCTTAAAACCCATGTCCCCTAGCATAGATCTTTTTCTTTATGATTAAGATTTGTTTGTTAAACAGACTAATGAAGAGAAAAGTGAAGGTAGCAAGAAAATCCTACCGAGAGATCATTTCTAAATAAAGGAAATATAACCACACTGTTTTATTATTATAATTCTTAGTGTCACTGGATTATTTTTCTGCCTTCTATAAGACAAAATAATAGATTATAAAGCCCTTAGCCATAACTATAAGGAGGTGATAAAATAAACATTAAAACATAATTTTTAAAATTTCATGTAAAACAATGGCATCGCTGTGTCCTATGAGACAAATTTTAAAAAAGATTTCTAGTTATGTTATACTCATTCTGTGTTTAAAAATGAAGTAGAGGTACCTGGGTAGCTCAGTCTGTTAAGCATCTGCCTTCAGTTCAGGTCATGTTCCCAAGGTCCTGGGATGGAGCCCAATATCGCTCCCTGCTCAGCGGGGAGTCTGCTTCTCCCTCTCCCTGCCCCCGACTTGTGCTCTCTCTCTCGCTCGTTCTCTCTCTCTCAAATAAATAAAATATTTTAAAAAGTAAAAATAAAAAAATTGAAGTAGACTGGGGATGCCTGTGTGGTTCAGTCAGTTAAGTACCTGCCTTCAGCTCAGGTCGTGATCTCAGGGTCCTGGGATGGAGCCCAACATCAGGCTCCTGCTCAACAGGGTGTCTGCTTCTCCCTCTCCCTCTGCCTCTCTCTCTCTCTCTCTCTCTCTCTCTCTCTCTCTCTCTCTCTCTCTCTCCCTGTCTCTCATGAATAAATAAATAAAATCCTTTTTTAGAAATTAATTAGAATGGCTTTTTTTTCTCTAAAAAAATCTCTTAGTAAAAATTAATTGAAGTTCAACTTATCCAATATGTTTGTTCTTAGGCTTGTTCCTGTTGGCGTGAAATTTTCCTTCTTTGGCAGTGAAAAATTAAGAATATTAAAATTGTTCAGTGCTTTGGATTATATCTCAGGAACTTGACAGACAGCAGTGCAGTACTTTACACAAGGAAGACAAGGAAATGGATTCACTCAAAGAAAACCCAGCTTTCAGGATATAATTCCCAGTATGTAGTTCTTGAGGAGAAGGGTGGGGGGTGGATCTGATGATACTACATGATTATTCAGAAAAGAAAAAAAATC
This sequence comes from Ailurus styani, assembly GCA_002007465.1. NCBI lineage: Eukaryota > Metazoa > Chordata > Mammalia > Carnivora > Ailuridae > Ailurus > Ailurus styani. The sequence continues at coordinate 2,582,713 of LNAC01000058.1, forward strand.
GAAATTGTGAGGAAATAAGAATTAAAACAGCTAGTCTACCTTGAAAGATGAATTTGTAATGGGAAATGTACATCATTGAAAAGATAGAAAATAGGCCCTTCCTTTCTTGCCACAGCAGAGATAGCTAGATGTTAACTGCTCGGTGTAGCAAAGCTCTTGGAGAAAACCAGATGTAAATCTGTGTCTTCCTCCTTAATTTTAACTACTCCATCATCACCTAAAGTCTTTTTAGTGGAGTATATCTCTGCTATATTTAACCAGGATCTTATCATTTGCTTCTGAAACAAAGAAAACCTACATTATAATAGGGGTTAAAAAGCAAGGATCCTGAACTGAACCTTCCATTTGTCTGTTTGCTCTACCCATTACTACCTATGCAGTCTTAGGCAAGTTATGTGACCTCTTTAAGCCTCCCTTTTATCATCTGTAATATGGCCCATAGAAAAGAGTTAAGCAGTCTTATGATATTTAGCCTATACTTGGAGTATATTTGTATATAGTATATACTATACTTGAAGTATATACTACATATACTTTTGTATATAGTATATACAAGTATATAGTGTATATATATATATATATATATATACACACACAAGTATATAGTATACAAGTATATAGTATTTGTATATAGTATATACTATAATTGAAGTATATACTATATATACAAGTATATACTATATTTGAAGAATATTATAGTTAGGAAATCATAGTAAGCAATTAAATTTAATTATTGATCATGATTCAGCAAGTATATGTTGAGGATCTACTGTAAGTCAGACACTAAACATGAATAAAATCTGATAATCTGCAAGGTTCCCCATAGTTCAAGTATAAGTCAATATGAAGTATTTAGTCCTAAATTTTGACTCAGAAAATATTGTATTTTTCATTAGAAATGAAATTTTCTTAAGGAGAATATCATATCATGCTATGGAAAAAGATTAAAAGAAAAACTATAGGGGCACCTGGCTGGCTCAGTCAGTGGAGGGTACAATGCTTGATCTCAGGGTCGTGAGTTCAAGCTCCACGTTGGGCATGAAACCTACTTAAGAAGAAAAGAGAAAAGAAAAAGAAAAGAAAAAGTCCCATGATTCACCTTTGAGTCATTGTTAAGTGATATATCAATATTAAGAATTAAGGTTTCCTTCCATTTTTATAATTGGTAGTACTAGACATTTGGGCATGTTTTAAGGAAGTCTCTTCACTTGTTTCTTATCTCTTGTGCAATGGCATTTAAACACCTTGGTATGGCACACATGGTTTCTCAAATGTCTACCAGACCTGCTTTCCACTCTGATCATTTCTTTAACAATCTCTGCAAAAGGGCTCTAACATTCTAAATCCAAACTGAACTTGTGGTACTTCTATAGCCTTGATGTGTTTGCTTCCACATGGCATTCATCTGTTTGAATTGCATCTGAGTTTACGTATACATTTGAGGACTCTTAGATTTTATTTTTCTTTGTTGTAATGTTTTGTCGTAATGTTTTGTCGTAATGTTGTAGTGTTTTGTCTTGCTGTGCCACAACCCAGATATTGTATGCTCTTTATCTTCTCAACTATTTTTGTATTCTGTGTATTGTTACAATTATCATTAGTGTTGCAATGATTTATCTTGATATTTCTCCAGTTAACCAACCAGCTCTAAAGAGCTGAGTCCATGTCTTATTCATATTTATATATTCAGACCTTATCTCAGTCTCTTGTGTATAGGAGGTGCACAATAGATATTAATGAAACTGAATTAGGGTTTGAAGATCCTTGAAAAGTAAATAAATTTAAAATTTGCATAAAAGCAGTGTTTTATGACCATTTGATTGATGATTAATTGATTACTTCATTAATTGATTCAACAAATATTTAGTGAGCATCTATTTGTCAAGCATTCTGACATTTGTAAGACAGATGAGGTTTGTTCTCATGGAATTTACATTGTACTGTAAACAAATAAATAAACATATCAGGTAATTCCAGGCTGTGATAAGGAATAAGAAAAGAATAAACAGGGCTCGGGGTAGGAGATGACGACATCATCTAAGGTGGTGAGGAAGACCTCTCAGGAAGAGATATCTTACCTGAGACCTGAGTGTTGAAAAATAGTGAAGGTCAAGAACAACAGACTTCAGACCCAGAGGAACAGCTGAGGAGAGGTCCTGAAGTGGGACTAAGCTTGGAATTGAACAAATAGGAAAAAATCAGTGGTGCTAGATTTTAGGGTATAAGGAAACAAAGTTCTAAGAAAGGAACTCAAAGTCAGTAGAAGGAGATTATAAAGAATATTTTTATCCATAGCAGACTTTGGATTTTAAGTGCCGGGAGGGATCCCTTTCAGGTTTTAAGGAAATAATCTGATTAAGTATATTTGGTTGCTATGTAGAAAAAGGATTATAGGAAGGGAAGACTGGAGGTAGGGCAAAATAAGAAATCAAGAAATGATGCTAGTTCAGGATAGGAGCACAAGATAGTCAAAAGTAGAAGAATATGTGATATACCTGGGCAGGTGATGGATCAGATGTGGGAGGTGAAAAAACAAGAAAAATCAAGAATGGTTTGGAGCTCAAACAAGTAGGTAGATGATAATAGCATTAACCAAAATGGAGAATACTTCTATTTTTGACATATTAAATTTGGAATCTTTGTTAACCACGCAGCGATGTCAAATAAAGTTCAAGGAGAGAAGCCAGTCCTCTAAGTATTTGTTTGGTTAGTCCTCTAAATATTGTCCTATATTCATTAGGATATATACTATTCGTTATATATAGGATAGGATATAAACTTTTGGTTTATATATAGGATATAAACTATTCAATAGTCCTCTAAATATTGTCATCTTATAGATGCCATTTAAAGGGAAAGAATTGGATAAAACTGTGTGGGTAGCATCCTTTTTAGTGCTCAGTGCTTTCAAATCCTAGAATCTGTGCTTGTTTTATTGGAAAGTTAGAAAATTATTCTGTAATTCAATAACACTTATTGAATGTTTACCAGATGCCAGATACTGGTGAAATAGCAGTGAACAAGATGAAGTCCTCAATCTTCAAAGAGCTTAGATTATCTTGAGGAAGCCAGTAAACAAATAAATAACTAAGTACAAAAAAATGCCTGTAAAAAAAAAATAATGCCTGCATGCTCAAGACAATGAGAAGAAGGGCTAGAGAATACCACAGGGAGCTTTCTAGATAGGGTGGTCAGTAAAGTCCTTGCTGAAGAGGGGACATTTCTGATGTACAAACCATAGATCACAGATTTTTCTAATGGTCTACATTTATCTCTAGTATAAGAGTCTCTAACTACTCAGCAAAAGGAAAGATAACTTCATACTCATACCTCAGATTATTCTCCCAAATTGGTATTTCCTGGAGTTGTCAGTGGCTTACTTGACATATTTTATCTTAATATGAGGTCAGTTCACCAGTAGATTTTGATAAAGGCTAAAAACAGGAACATATGATTTAATGCATATATGAATTAAGGTCTACCCTACAAAATAACCCTTTATTAACTAATGATCTCTCCTCCTTATGAATTTTTATTTTAAAATAAAGTATTCCTCCCAAGACTAGCCATTTTTAGCTTGTGTGGTACTTATGTATGTGCATTTATAAGCTTTCTTCTTAGATTATAATCTTCACAAAGGGAATCCATGTCTGAGCCATATTTATATCCCTGATGCACATCTAGAATAGCATGTAGTAGCTATTCAGTAAATAAACTATATAAATTATGAGAGGCCTTTATTATTTAATAATTATGTATAATTATATATAAATGATGAGAGGTCTTTAAGTAGCATATTATATTTTAATTTTATTTTTAATTCTGTTAAGCACAGATAGTTATAAGGAGGGTTCCCATTGTTGGAAGAATTGGGTTTTTTTTTTTTTACAATTTTTAATCTATTTTAATTGACAGTAGTATCAACCATCAATAAAGAAAAAGTATTCCAACACACGATTCTAAATGAAGATTCTTGAAGAATTGGGGGGTTGGGAATTCAACTTATATAAGGCTCACCTGGGAAGCTTTACTCAGACTTTCCAAATTCTTGTCCTCTTCTACCAGAAAAGTGAAAGATACATATTAATATATGCACTTAGAAGGAGCAAAACACTTAATCCCACTGAGTTCCTTTACCTTCCTAAGTCACCATTAATAGAAATATTCCCTCTCATTCAAGTAAAGAATTTTGAGAGACTCTATTATAAATTATGTCCAAACAACTGATTTATTTTCGCAGAGTTATCATTAGTTCCAGGTGGCAGTTTAATAAACGGTAGTACTATGACAAATAAGCTGAATGAATTTTAGAAAACTATCACTACCAAAGAAGAATGTTTTAGAACCTAGTAATTGGTCAAGTGCTTTTTACCATGTTCTCTTGGTAACATCAATGTTATCTCCACAAGATAACCATTCCTAAAGCAATAAACATTATCTGTTACAATTAAAAGCTGATAAATTGGGAGCCAAAAGAGTGCAGCCAACTGTGCGTGTGAAGACAGCTACACTATTTGCATTCTATATTTCTCATAAAAACTTGCTGGACGCCCACGCATCTGACATGACTAGAACACATGAAACAGTGTATTAAAAATTGCAATATATTAAGCCTAAGAAATGATGTGGAAGTAAAACTAAATTTTGTCCATTTTGAAAAAGTAGTATTTGTTCACAGCTTGTCTTCAATTTTTTTTTTCCAGATTGTATGGTTAATAGTGCATTTGTTCTTTGTTCAAACTTTTTCCTTTTCACGGTCTGATTGACATTACCTCCCCATGTTCACTGGGGCATAGTATTGCAAATGAAAACACATAGTGGTACCTTGTCAAAATGGCATATTGTATTAAAGATCATTGTTTTCCAGTACTTCAAAAACCTGAAAGGTACTGAATGTTAAATAAGATTTGTTGTTAACAATTCAGTGATATTTCTTATCACTCATAATACCAAGGACTTTACCTGAAATTTTACTTGCAGAAGTATCTTTGCCAAGTTTTGTTGCTTTTCCATAATCTGTTTCTGTGTCTCATTTTCCACATTGCCCTTCTGTACACCTTCAAATGAGGTCACCCTCCACTCTGACCTGGTCCATTTTTAAATGTCAGCTAAAATGCTTTACCAAATTAGTTTTTTCCTGTATGAATATTGCACCTATTGCGATGTGAGGAGTTAGAACCAAGGACTAGTTCATCAGTAGGCTCTGGTAAAGATATTTACATTCTGTACTTAACAAAAGGTCGATCAAAGACTTTTCTATCTTTTCCTTTGACATTTCACATTAGTATGGTATTTTTCGCCAGATATCCGCAATGATTTCCCATGTGGGTAGTTGACAGCAACAGGCCTTATGTTTTATTTTGCATCCTTTAAAAGTTATACTGTTACTTTTTCTCTTACAGCATTTAAATCCTCGGGGGATTGTTCAACAATATATTAGAATGATTTAAAAACTGAAATAACTTTATATCATCTTAAAGCCTTAGGCTGAGAGGGGAGTATTAATTGCTATGCTATATGTCTAGAACTGACCTCCTTTCCCTCACAATTTATTAAAATGATAGAACAACTGTTGTTCCTTTCTCTAAAATGGAGATAAATCTCGGCAAGGGAGAGAGGTTCAGATCCTGACCCAAAGTAACCAGAATTATTTCAGCAGATGGCCCAGTAATTAGATTTGTAAAATTCAAATATTAAACTACAGCTTTCTTATTGTGTTCGTAGGACAGTGGTCATTTGACTTTTCCAGGCTCACTCTTGATAGAAGTCCCTTCTCTTAGGACATGGGAAGTGATGCTCCTGAGATAATTTTATGCCAGACTTTAGTTTATGGTTAAAACACTTGAGTTTCCAGGGAATAGATGTTTCTTGCTTGTGAAGATATTTACAGATAGGCACCTTCGGTATTCTACTAAACTCCATACTCTAAAGCAGTGGAAACTAAAACTCAGACCATTTTTAAAAATTTATTTTCTTAACTGAGGGATTGGTTTCTTTTAATCAACTAGAGTTTTCTCCTTTCTTGGTGATACCATCTATGTTTTTTCCTACTTTGCTCATCGTAGATACTACATGTGTGTAGTCTGTTGCAGAACGGATTGTAGAAGTCTTACTGTTTTGCTTATTTTTATTGGGGTACAATTCATATACTATGAAATCCATTCCTTTAAGGTGTACAATCCAGGCTTATATCTTTCATAACCCATCCACCCTATCCCTACCCTCCCACCCCCCTGTAACCCTCAGTTTGTTTTGTGAGATTAGGAGTCTCTTATGGTTTGTCTCCTTCCCCATCCTGTACCCCTGGGGCAAAGAATAAAAAAAATGAGGTGTACAATCCAATGGTTTTACTATATTTACAGTGTTGTGCAATCATCACCAGTTTCTAATTCCAGAACGTCATCATCACCCCCAAACAACTCCTGAACCCATTAGCAGTCACTTCTCATTCCATCCACTCCTCTGTTCTGGAAATCTCTAATCTACCTCATGAGTTTGACTACTGTAGATATTCCATGTAAATGAAGTCATACAATATGACTTTTTGTGACTGCTTCTTTCATGCGGCTTCTTTCATGTAAAGTTTTCAAGATTCATCCATATTATAGTACCTATCAGTACTTCCATCTCTTTTTCAGTTGAATCGTATCCCGTTGTAGTGATACAACCTATCTTGTTTATACATTCATCAGTTGGTGGTCATTCGGATTGTTTCCACCTTTTTGGCTATTATGAATAATAATGCTTTGAAAATTCACATGCAAGTTTTTGTGGATGTATGTTTTTCTGTTCTCTATAGATTATTCTTATACACTGGTTTTAAATCTAAAACTAACCAAATTATCTTTCAATATTTATATAACTATTGGAAGAGTATAATTAACTCATCATTTCGTTAGAGAGGCAATAGCCCCTTGAGTCACTCTTCAGGATTTGTGAATAGGGACCTGAAAAACTTATTTCCAATCTGTTTTGCCTGTAAAGACAGAAAATAATTTGAAATTAGAGCAGTGTGTGACTATATGTCTGTGGGTAGATTTCCTCTTGGTCCTTTATATCACCTTATGTATATATTATCTTATTTTTCCATTTAGCTGTGGTCACTATTAAACCAAAAAGAAAATAATCAAAGACCAAGTGTGAAAGAAGAAAGTTGCCTGAAAATCTGTATCTCTTACATGGGAATTAAAAAACAAACAAACAAACATAGAAATAGTCATTCAAAGACAACATTATATTGCTATGTATTAAACTATTTTCTTTATACTATAGATTTTAGTCATTAAAACAAAATTGGAAAATTCTACCCTTTAAGAAGGGTAGACTAATAAATTATCTTTCTTTAATTATAGTATGTAAAAATATAATAAATTAATGTTTTCAAAGAATATTTAAAAACATGCAAATGCACATAGTATGATATTGAATATAATAGAACACCACACTCTATAAAAAACAAACTGTATGCCAACATTTTCCCAATTTTATAAAATATATGTTTATATACAAACAATATAAATGTTTCAAAATGTTAAGTGGTTATCCTTAGTAGTTTTACATTCTCCAATGTGCTTTACTTAGTTTTCTCAAATTTATACAGTATCTAAAATGTATACAATTATTATGAATAACAGATATAATTAGAAAAAGCAACTATAATTTAAATTGTTTCTTCTTTGTTTGTTATCAGAACAAATAGTCAATTCAACAAAACCTGTGTCATTTTCGAGAAAGTATCAGCCAACTTTAGCGTTCAGATGTATACAGGTAACAGATTTACTGTTTTAGATATTAATGACATAAAATAAGGGCATCCAACTGTGTAGGAAAGGATGGAGTGTTATACTCCAAAACCAGAGCTTCCAGTTGCTAAATTTTTTCAACTCAGCCAAACTTTTGGTTATCACAGCTTTGGGCACTAGGAGTTGCAAATGGCTTCTAGTGGCAGGGACCAGGGATGCAGCTCAGCATCCTATAATGCACAGGATAGTCCCCTGTAGTAAAGAGTTACTGAGCTCAAAATATACCAAGTTTGAGAAACCTACGTATAGATAATCCATATTTTAACAATCAGTCATTTCATTAACTTAGATGCCTAAAGTGGGCAAATAATTAAATATTTAAAAGCTTTACTTAGGATTTAAAAATTCAGTCTTAAACCTAAGGTTGGTACTTAGGTATAGGATAAGTTCATATTATAAATTTTGCAGTTAAGTAAGTACATGATACTAAGATTAGAGCTGGTGTTATTTAAAGTTTCAGTTATAAAGAATTGACTCAAGACTTTGTCATTCAAGGGCGCCTGGGTGGCTCAGTGGGTTAAAGCCTCTGCTTTCGGCTCAGGTCATGATCTCAGCGTCCTGGGATCGAGGCCCGCATCGGGCTCTCTGCTCAGTGGGGAGCCTGCTTCCTCCTCTCCCTGTCTCTCTGCCTGCCTTTCTGCCTACTTGTAATCTCTCTCTCTGTGTCAAATAAATAAATAAAATCTTAAAAAAAAAAGACTTTGTCATTCAATATTATTTAATGAAAAATTTATTCTGAAATAAATTACTTCTGGAAAATAACACTTCAATATTTCAGCTTCTTACTGATACTATAAGAACAGGTTTTTTTTATTAAGGTAATGGCATGAATCTGATTTATTACACATCTACTAGAGATTTTATATGGAAATTATATTCACAGAGCTATTCTGATATATTGTTTAATGAAAAACGTGGCCATATCTTCAAGGCTCTTTGTTGTGTTAAAAATGACATAAACATACTGACTACTAGAAGAGTATATAAAAATTTATTTTTTGGAAAAGATGTAAGCACTACTAAAGTATGACTAAAAATTGTTTACTATGTGGAATTAGGGTGACTGAATAAAAAATAACACACAGTAAGAATTTGATGTGAACCATAACTAGAACATTGAGACTTACTGAACATGAGTTAGAGGAGTAAATTATTCTTACTTGACAGCGAGTCTCTGTGAAGAATAGAGTTAGCTTAATTCTTCAGCCTCATTTTATACAACAGTTCCCTTCACTCCCTGAGCTTCCACAGGCTTCTCCTTTCAGGTGGGGAAGAGGTGACTTCCCACAATGGGGCCTTTGCTCATTCTGTGTGCTCTTTGCATAGACATATCCTGCTCATCTTGTTGAAAAAACAACTCCCAACTCTGTCACCTCTTTCTTTAGACAGATTCCCCTCTGTTATTCTCCTTCTCAGTGCAGTTGTTTCTCTTTAATAATGCTTGTAATTTTGTGATTATTTATTACTTGTCTGTCTTGTTTCTTGTCTGTCTCAGATCCTCTGACCTCCAAGGAGGGAGTTTTTTATTCTGCTCACTGTGGTTCACCCACTACACAGAAAAGTGGTGGCCCAGTGTTTATAGGTTGAATGCATATTTTTGGAAAAGGGACTCAAAAATCATTTTTAAGCATGTGCCATGCATGGTCATGTGCCATGTGGCCAACTGTGTGCTGCGGATTTATAAGTTAAAGAGACAGAGTAGTCTCTTTCTCCATGAGACTGAGAATGGGAATTGGCCAAGAACCCTGACATAGGCGAGATACAGGGTTCTAGAGAAATACATAGGAGGCATTACTGGGGTGGTCAGAGAGGGATTCCTGAGGACCTAACATCTAGGCTTTAACCCAAAGGATTAAGAAATATTTCCCAGATGAAGAAAGGGTGAAGAATGTTCCAGGCAGAGTGAATTCTTCCAGATAGCCATTTGGGCTAGGTACATGGAATTGCCACTCATCCCCCTGGGGAATATAGGAAATATAGGTGCATATTCTGGGCAGGTCTTACGGGTTTAGTTTTGTGGAGTTTGAATTTGGACATCCACATAGTGATATTCAGTTGGAAGTTGAACAGGCCTCTGACTTAGGAAAGAAGTCTGTACTGCATGTGTGGGTTGAGGAGCATCAAAGTACAAAGATGGCAATTGCAAGCATGATTAAGGATGAGATCTCCCAGAGACAGCATGCCAATTGAGAGAAAATAGGGGCAAGCCGTGGAAGAGGTATCAGCAAAGACAGAGGTAAAAGGAAACCAAGAGAGAAGAGCGTTGTTAAAGCCAAGGTGGGGAGAGTTTGCAGGGCCAGTAAGTGGTGAGTCCTGCCAACCACTTAGGGCTGGAGACCACATGCCCAAGAGACATTGCTCATGATAGGTGTTGATTAGACACTTATAACTCAACATGATCATTAAGAGGGCAATTTCATTTTAGTAGTGGAGGCAGAATTTGAAATGTAGTGGTAAGATGAAGGACTAAGCAATATGAAGCTAGAGGCAGTGAGCATAGGTAATTTTTTCAAAGGTTGATTGTGAGGCCAACTGAAGGGAGAAGTCAGTAGTTATGTAGGGTCGTAGAGGATTATCTTCAAATTGGAAGGAAAAGTATGCCCTTTGTCTTGGAGACAGAGCCAGTGAAAATGGAGAAGTTGGAAATGTAGGGCATAACAAATGGAGTGAGATCTCAAAGGATATCGTTAAGTGCTTGACAGATTTCATAATGTATTCACATAGGTTAATTTGCTAAATGCTTACAATAATACTTTCACTTAGGTCTTACTATTTCTTTCTGTACAGATGTTAAAAATGAGATTCAGAAAGTTTTAGTAATTTGCCCAAGGGCACACAGCTAATAAATGTTAAAAAGTTTCTAAATCTCATGTTCTTTCCCACTAAATGATACTGACAAGTGAACTGCTCCTCAAGCCTCTGTTCTCCAAAGCTGGTAACATTCATTTACAAATCAGAGAACACTGAAGACCAGGAGAGAAACTGTCTTGGCTTATTTTAAGATACAGCATCTCACTATTTCTTCCTAAAGAATAAAATAGGTATTGGCAGCCGAAAATTTTCTCTAAAGATTGGATCATACTCTAGCCTCTACTCAAAGTGTGGTCAGCAGACTGGCAGTGTCAGGGGCATCCAGGAACTTGCTAGGAATACACATTCATAGGCCCACTTCTCACCTGCTGAATCAGATTCTCTGATGGGTGGGGTCAAGGAATCTGGATTTTAACCAAAGCTCTAGGTGTCTCTGATATGTACTAATGTTTGAGAAGCACTCCACAGCTTCATCATACACACCTTGCAGCATAAGAACATTCACTTGAAAGCACTTTTTTAAGAAAAGCTATTATGTACTTAAATAAAGATTTAACTGAATGAAATCCAAACAAAACTAACCTGCAGGAGCATCAGTACCATCAGAAAATTGTATGTTGAAAGGTATCCTGGACTAATTTATATCAGACAGTTCCCATATGGTAAACATTACGGAACCAATTTGAATTAACATGTATATTTAAAATGTTATAAACACCTAAAATGTTAGAAAATAGAATGACTGAACAAATGGAATTGCAACTTAAAGTCACTAATTAAACTTTTAAGAAGCCAGCAGTTTATCCTCGAACTGAAAGACAGTAGCTGGCATATAAAGTTATAGCAGCAATAAAAGAAAAGTGTCCCTGTGTTCAGAGTTAATGACATCTTTGGTGCTTATGGCATAAACTAGTTAGAGTGCTGTAGAGTTTCTTAGACTAGACTTTCTAGACTCTTTTTGTCCATTCCATTTTCTTTGTCAGTGAACAGATAATAGGTTTGTAGATTTAAGTGGACTATAAACTGTATTATAGCATTGCACTCTTAATTATTTGGCCATTCTGAGAAAAATGAATATCTATACAACACGGTTATTATATTTAGCATTACCCAGATTTTAAAGGAAACACAATTCAACCAAAGTTGAATGCAGTAGCATAGCTGGGCCAACCAGCATACTTCCAAAAACTCATGTTAGATGTGTCCATCCAGCTATTCTACATTTCCAATTTTAATCATTTGCATTTTAGCTTTAAGGTACTATTATAATATTATACTATGCCCCACATGCATGTCATTTTTCTAATCTCTACCTTTGCTTTCTTTCTTTTTATACTTTTATTTTTTTCACTCCTTTCCATCCTCTCCTCCCATTCCATCACTCTTCATCTCCTAATCTATATTATTCCTTCCCCCTTTCTTTTCCTTTCCAATGTTGTACAGAAAGAATCTCAGATGATTTTTAAAAGTATATCCACCTAAGACAAGAGGTGCTAATAATATGGTTGCAACCATTAAATATTAGAAAACAGCATAGTGTTTACACAGCATTACATCACATCTTAGAATCTGCATCTCATATATAAAGTGCTTCCCATATATAAACTGACTCTATTTGTATTGTGACTCTGATTGCTTCTTTTTATCATTTTACTTCTAGTCTTTCTGGAATAACAATTTAAAAAGAAAAACAAATACTCAGTATTCAATATATTTTGAGAAGTTCATGTATTACATCAGAAAAAATGTATTTGTACATTTAAATGTAGATGGCCAGTATCTAGAAGTGAGCGATTTCTATTAATCTAACAGTACATATCACTAAGATGGTTTTCATAATTTAGGAATCAGACATACACACATACATATATAATATTTTTTATCTTTTCAATTTTTTTAAGTCATAATATTTTGGAGAGCGAAAAAATGGAAGAAGAAAGTAAATGACTTGGTAAATTTGACTAAGCAGCTGATATACCAGTTATGTGGAAAGATCGGTCACCCTGTTTCACAAACATTCAGCCTCCTGATAACCTGATCCTATTTAGATGATTCTGTGAGAACAGTGGTAACATCAGATATACACAATGTTGGGCACCTGGGTGGCTCAGTGGGTTAACGTCTCTGCCTTTGGCTCAGGTCATGATCTCAAGGTCCTGGGATCCAGCCCTGCCTTGGACTCCCTGCTCAGCGGGGAGCCTCCTTCCCCGCCTCTCTCTGCCTCCCTCTCTGCCTAATTGTGATCTCTCTCTCTTTGTCAAATAAATAAATAAAATCTTTTTAAAAAAAGGTGTCTTCATAAAAAATATATACACAATGTTCAAGTTTTTAAAATTTATGCCTGCTTCTTACGATTTATATACATAAAGAAAAGTCATCGATACTTACAATAAAGTTGGACATGCTGATTTACTTGACAAGATCTGTCACAGACTATTATTTGGAAGAAGTTCCCATAGCAAGTGTTACCAATTAATAACTCGAAGGTCAAGTTTTCAGGAAAAGAAAAGGATGCTATGAAGATCCATGAGGAGAGTAAACCTACAGTGTCAAGCAAACCTAAGCTATGTAGCGGGTAAATTATTTAAAAAATTAAAAAGTGCATGTGCGCAGCTAAAAGCCTGAAATTCTGAAGTAATTGGGGTTTTTTGTTTTGTTTTGTTTTTTCCAATGCCTATTACTGAGATGTTGAGTTTTTACCCAGGTGATATTTCCAAAAGCCACTTTATTAGTGAAACACTTTAAATGGAATATATCTTAGATTTCAGAGAAAATAGCACAGTCATTCTTCTTGTAGGAAAAATCAAGGAAAGAGTAACATAAAATGAAGCATTCTTAAAATCATAAAATTCAGACTGCAAGATTGGTTAGAATTTCTTTTGTAGTTGAATTCACTGGTAATATTTAAGTTAAAAATATGTTTTAAATTTAAAATATTAGCCAACATGCCACCAAAGCTAACTAAATATTTAATTGTAATGAAGAAAAAAAATAATCCAATTGTAAATGGGCAGAGATCCTGAATAGGCATTTTTCCAAAGAAGACATACAGATGGCCAACAAACACATGAAGAGATGCTCAACATCACTCATCACCAGGGAAATGCAAATTAAAACCACAGTGAGATATTACTTTACACCTGTCAAAATGGCTAAACTCAAAAAACACAAAAAATAACAAGTGGCAATAATGTGGAGAAAAATGTACCCTCTTACATTGTTGGTGGGAGGACAAATTAGTACAGCCATTGCGGAAAACGGTATGGGGATTCCTCAAAAAATTTTCAGTAGAATTACCATATGATCCAACTATTCCACTACTGGATATTTACCTAAAGAAAACTAAAATACTTACTCAAAAAGAAATATGTACCCTTATGTTTACTGCAGTATTATTTACAATAGCCAAGATGTAGAAGCAACCCAGGTGTTCATCAGGAGACATATGGATAAACAATAAACACACACACATACTGGAATATTAGTCATAAAAAAATGAAATCTTCCATCTGCAACAGAATGGATAGATGTATAGGGTGTAATGCTAAGTGAAATAGGTCAAAGAAAGTCATATGCCATGTGATTTCACTCACACGTGGAATTTAATAAACAAAACAAAAGAACAAACAAAGAAAAAAGAGATAAACACAAAAACAAACTCAAATGCAGAGAATAAACTCGTGGTTGCCAGATGGGACCTAGCTATAGGGTATGGGTAAAATAGATATGGGGGATTAAGAGTACACTTACTGTGATGAGCACAGAGAAACATATAGCATTGTTGAATTATTATATTGTACATCTGAAACTAATGTAACACTGTACATTAATTATACTTGAATAAAAATAAAATAAAATAGTTCAAATACAGGGAAAAAATAGCCAATATGCTGCCAAAGCTAAAGAAATATTCATTATGAAGAAAGATGTGGTTTTTTTCACTGTTACCTTTTATTATAATGTTAAAAGTTTTATATCCTAATGAGATTTTTAAAAATATTTTATTTATTTATTATTTGATGGAGAGGGACACAGTGAGAGCGGGAACATGCCCCACTTTAACATATTTATAAGTAACAATCTCTTAATTCATTCATTTACATGGAAATAATTGAGGTGAAAAACAAACATGATGTCTCCAAAGGAAGAGGGGTTATCACTAATATATGGACGTAGTTATATTGAAATAGCTTTATGGTTGTATAAATCATTTATTCTTATTTTTAATTTCTGTTCATCTGAACATCTCTACTCAATTCTTCTCAATCAGTAAGTATTAATAATTACTCAATGTACAAATTAAAAATAAAAAATTCAAATTTTAAGAAATTGATCTTAATTTAATTTCATTGTAGGGAGGAAAAATAATGTTGGAATTTTCTGATAGTGTGTGATAACATATAGTCAAGTCTGGCTTACCAGGACAACACCAGACTAAAAGTTAAAAAAACCCTAGTTCAGTTTTCAACTTTCTCACTAATTATTTCATGACTTTAGACAAGTTCCTTGACTTCCATGTGCCTCAGTTGTTTGTTGTTGTTGTTGTTGTTTTCTTCTGTAAAGAAGGTGGGGGTGGAGGTGAGCAAATGGAGTTCACTTACATTGTACTGGAAATGAATCCTGCTTCTGAACTATATTGATTGCTGGCTACAGGAATTAGTTACCAACATATCTATTATAAACACTGGCTTCTGCTGATAGGATAGCTAACCAAAAGAAAGAAAATTCTATGCATTACTCACTGCTTATTCTCTTGTCATATTGGAATAATTTCTTATTAACACTAAAACGAAGATAAAGAGAAAAATCAAGATCTGTGGGTACTTCTGCATTGTGGAAAGAAGTCTATTATATGGCTACGTAGAGAATGACCCAACTGACCAATAACCAAAATCTTTCCCCCCAAAAAAGCAATTATAGTTTCCCCTATATTGCTCAGACTAATAAACATGTATCTTCTGGTCATAGGAAATTATTTCTGTAAGTAATTTGGAATTGTAAATATGTCTTATGATATCTTTTAAAAGATAAAAATGTATTTGTGTTAACTACTATTTTGAATAGCATGGAGCACTTCATAAAATATTACCTTCAAAATATGTGATTAGTTTGACAGCCTTCCAACCTAGCATTGAACAGGCTTTTATAAGCATGAGAGAAGAAAAATTTTGTTTCAGATGATTTTTACAAGCCAAGAGAATCTTTTACAACATCTACATCCAAGGACTTCCGAAATGCCAGAGGTCATAAAGGAAACTTAGTAGAAAGTGCTCTGAATCAAGGGCAATATTACATATATGATATCCCCCTTGTCTTGTATGATGTGTGATTGGTTTTGTCATGGGAGCCTTAATTTCAGGAGGCAGTTCATTTGAATTTTACCCCAACATACTTATCCATAAGAGTACCATGTTACTTCATTTTTTCCAAATTAGAATAAATTGGAATGAATCCCCTTTTTGCCTGGGTAGTGAGAAATTAAATTTCCGTCATTCTGAGGGAAGTCTTTCTCTCCTTGAGGTTACACAAGGATCTAGGTGTCTTTATGACATGTTTACTGACACACTGTTTGTTTAAGTATCTGGAATGTGCTAGGAGGTGCCCACCCTCCAAGGTAGCTGCCCCCATTTCTTGTCCTCCCCATTTTCTGTCCTCCACCTTCCCCACTACTCCAATACTTGTTGCCACTTTTAGAGACAGTCTGCTATGGAAATGGCCCTCACTGCCCACAAGACTTACTAAAAGACCTTTCTTTCCCTGCAGAAGGGATCTTACCCCAAGTTCCATTTTCTCTCTTTATTGAGGACATAGTTTCACATTTTCCTCCTGCCACTTCCTTTTGCCCTTAGAACCCATGCTGACCTCTCCTTCTTGAGTGTGAAGAATGATACCTTAAGTCCTATCAGTTTGTCTTTACATTTTCTTTGTTACTTCCCTATGATTTGGGAACATCCTAGCAACCTCATATGCTTTTCACAGGGAAATGACTTATTTCCTGAGGGAAGTATTTCTGGTGTTTCTGACTGTGGGGGAATACTTTCTTTCTGAGTCATAGCCTTGGATACCAATTTGGAGGATCAAATTTATCACCACTTCCTATTCTTACAGGATTAAACCAACCCATCTTCACATGCTGCATGCTATATCAGTTTGCACTGATTATAGAATTATATAATCATTTTATTCATAAATTTAAAAAGCAGTGGCGAAACTTCACACCCACCCAGATGGCTATAATAAATAGATATAGATATAGACATAGGTATAGATATAGATATCTAAACACACACCAGTAACAATGTTGGTGAAAACTGGGAGAAACTGGAACCCTCATGCAGTGCTGACAAGAAAGTAAAATGGGGCAGCCATTTTGGGAAGTAATCTGGTGCTTCCTCAAAAAGTTAAAACAGTTACTAATATAACCAGCAATTCCACTTTTAGGTATATGCCTAAGAGATTTAAAACCGTATGTCTGCATAAAAACTTGTATACAAATAGCCTAAAAGTGTAACAAGCTAAATTTCCATCACCTGATGATAAATACAATGTGTTATATACATAGGATGGAACATTATTTGGTGATAAAAAGGAATGAAGAACTAATACATGCTACAACATAGATGAACCTTGAAAACATTTTGCTAAATGAAAGAAGCCAGAGAAAAGTCCGCAGATTATATGATTCCACTTATGTGGAATTATAGAATAGATAGTTCTATATAGACAGAAAGTGTATTGATGGATGCCTAGTGCTAAGGGAGAGAGGGCGATTGTAGAGAGAAAATTAAGAGGTGTCCGATTTCATTTTAGAATGATGAAAGTGTTCTAGAATTATATTGGGGCAATGGTTGCCCAAAGTTGGAAATATATTAAAATTCACTGAACTGTACACTTTAAAACGATGTATTTTATGGTATGCTAATTATATCTCTATTTTTAAAAAGCATAGAAAGTGTGGCAAATAGTCGAGGCCCTATGGTCCATGAGTTGTAAATTTAATATTTGAATTTTTAAAAATAAGAAACATTATAGCTTTTTTTTTAATAGTAAGTGAAAGAATTTTTGGCTATGGGGTAGAGAAAACAGAGTAGAGAGAAAAAAAACTTTCACTTTTCCAATCTAATCACGACTTACTATATAATCAAATATAACAGAATATTCCAAATAATTAGAACTGATTTTTTTTCTCAAAAACTTCCATTTTGGAATTCTGATAAGAAGGAGATGATACCCTCAAATTTGGAAAGGGATATTGCCAAGTCCTGGGGTCCTTCCATGGTGCTTCTACCAGATACCACCTCTAGACCTGAGAGATATCAGTAGGATCCAGACACAGAGAGGGCTATGTGAAGAAGAAACTTTGTGAGGCATTGAGGCCTTGGCTCATGGACACAACCAAATCTACTTCAGCATCATAAGGAAGAAGCTAAAAGACGAACTATTCCCTCAATATTCTAACTTTACTCTTAAAGCTCTCTCTTATGAGGGCATGCTGGTGCTCCTCATTAGTCAAACTCAAAGGAAACCAAAGCTTATAAATACCATTCATATCGATCAGGTTTAGGGTAACAGAGCAGAGTGAAAATGGTAGTGGGTGAGTCTAAAGGAGCAAATGAAAAATAGCCACCTGAACTATTTTATTTCTAAGTGTCTTTCAATTACCATGAATGGAATTATATGTATGCATTTTATCAATTCTAATAAACTAAAATTTGCTTGAGGAAAGAGATTAGATTTTATATATTTGTGTATTTCCAAAAATACTTTAAAAACTGTATGGCATATATGTCAAATATTCAATGAATGTTAGTTGAATACAAGATGAAAAACATATTTAGCATTTTTTTCTTTCTTAGTAGTCAGAAATCACAAATACAATTTACATGTTAACTACTAATTCATAAACTTTCTTTCCCTAAGGGATATGTAAGAGAAAATGATTGACTTTTTTCACTTCTGAGGATATTCTGAGCAACTTTAGATAGGGTTTATCATATTTCTAATCCAGATTTACTTCATTTAAAAATAGCAAGAAAACTAAATAAAAGTCTTACTCTGGAAAACATTTTTAAAGGTCACTTACCAGTCATTCATGTTGAGACTTTGGTTCACTCTTCCTGCAGGTAATGACAACCTAAAAATGTCACCAATTCATATGCACCAAATGGACTCTTTCTTTTAAAGTTCAGTTGTGAAGATAATCACCAGTGTGGATAAGATTTATAGGAAAATTATAATACTCTTAAAATGTGTGACTCTTTGACTACATTTTGGCAATTAAAACAATTTATTCTGCTATACAATGAAGGTAGGAAATGCACATCACTATAAGTTTTCAGAAGAAAAAAAATGTTTTTGGGGTGCTTGGGTGGCTCAGTTGATTAAGTGTCTGCCTTCAGCTCAGGTCATGATCTCTAAGTCCTGGGATCGAGGCTAGCATTGGGCTTCTTGCTCAGCAGGGAGTCTGCTTCTCTCTCTCTGTCTATCTCTCTCCCTTTGCCCCTCCCCACCACTTGTTCTCTCTTTCTCTCTCTCTGTCAAATAATTAAATAATTTTAAAAAAATATTTTTAAAAGAGGTATTTGTTTTAAAATGTTAATTCAGGAGCACCTGGGTAGCTCAGTCGGTTAAGCACCTGACTCTTGATTTCAGATTAGGTCATGATCTGAGGGCCCTGAGATCAATCCCCAAGTCGGGCTTCACACTCAATGGGGAGCCTGCTTGAGATTCTCTGTCTCCCTCTCCCTCTGCCCTCCTCCATGTGCATTCTCTCTCTTTCTAAAATAAACAAAAATGAAAAAAAATGTTAATTGAAATAATGGAGGAAAGGGAAAAGTAGATGTACAGGAATTAGGTGGGGCAAATCAGTAACTGATTGCACAATTGTATAAAACCAACTCTAGATATAGTTCATATTCAGAGTGACTAAGAGTACCATATAAGAACTTAGCCCACTCATGGCAACAAGGATTTTAAAGAGTGGAAAACCATATCTATTGGATGAAGTCTAACAGAGCATGAGGTCTAATAATGAAATTGTAGTTTGGCTGATAATTTATGGACCTTATATAGCAGTTCTTGCTGGTATAATTAAGATATTTTCCAGGCTTATGTCCTAGCTTTGGATTAAAAAACATCAATAGAACTTAATGAGATATGGAGGTTTCTACTTCAAACCCATTGTTACACTGTAAGTTACTATGTGGATAAATAGAAGGAATGTGTCACCTTTCTCTTATCTTAGTTCCTCTTCCTCGAAAGGCTACAATATTCTCTCCTAAACTCAGTGAGAAGTGGATGAAGCCTTTACTCCATATATCAATTGGTGTACAATATTCAAATCCCAAAGAGGAAATGTGCTTATAAGATAGTAGCCTTCTAAATAAGCCAAAGCTACACCCGAACAATTTATTCCTCATCTGGACTTCTGTGCCTGTATAGAATTTATGTCTTTACTTTGTTCCTGCCAGCCCTCAGCTGTATTTGAACCGCATTCCAAGTCCCAGGCTACCTCTCACTTCCATTTTTTTCTTACATTGTAATATATTTAAGTATTTTATGCTGACAGCCTAAATTGTAGTGATAGCTATGAAAAACTTAAGTAATTATAATTACAATGTGTTTCTAGTTTAAAAAGCAAGAATTAACAAGAATTAATTTAAATTAAAATTTAAAACAAAGGTATATAGGGGCACCTGGATGGTTCAGTCAGTTAAGCATCTGACTCTTGATTTCAGCTGAAGTCATGATCTCAGGGTTGTGAGAGAGGGCCCTCCATTGGACTCTGTGCTGGTAATGGAGTCTGCCTAAGATTCTCTCTTCAGGCATCTGGGTAGCTCAGTCAGTTAAGCATATGCTTTCAGCTGAGGATGATCTCGGGGTCATGGGATCAAGCCCCACCTCGGGCTCCTGCTAGGTGAGAGTTTGCTTTTCCCTCTCCCTCTGCCCCTCCACTCTGCTAGTTATCTCTCTCTCTCTCTCTCTCTCTCAAATAAATAAAATCTTTAAAAAAAAAAAGAAAAGAAAAGAAAAAAGAAAAAAAGGTTCTTACTCTCGGCAGCTGGGTAGCTAGGTTTGTTCAGTGTCTGACTCTTTGTTTTGGCTCAGGTCATGCTCTCAGGATTATGAGATGAAGCCCCATGTCAGACTCCACACTCAGCACAGACTCTGCTTAAGGCTCTCTCTCCCTTTCCCTGTGCCCCCCCATATGCTCTCTCTCAAATAAATAAATCTTAAAAAAAAAAATTCCCCTTCTCCTGCCCTCCTCCCTACTTGTGTATTCTCTCTCAAAAACAAACAAACAAAACCCCACAAAGGTATATAATAGATGTAAAATCAATTAGAAATGTAGATGTTAATACTTCAATTGTAATAGTGAAAGTAAAAAAAAGACTGAACAAAGATATGTTACATATTTTATTATGAATGACAGTTGCAATTTGTCAAGGCAGAGGAAAATGGAAAATCTGTTTCATAAAGCGATTTTTAGATATAATAAATTGGTCATCATTAAGAGACATTCTCAGAAAATACATAGTGAATTTATAATAGTTTTCTCTCAATAGTAACAAAAGATCAATGAAGTTAGTTGCTGACATAAGAATTAAATGTCCAGTAAACATTTTTTAATAGTATTTAACAGGTTCTGAGCTTATAATTTTGTAAAGCTATAAAATGGCTTAGTTTCTAGCACAAAAAAGATAGCCACTTTGGGAAAATTGTAAAAACAAACAAAACAAAATAAAACCACAATAAAAAAAAACCAATTATCTCAATTATGGAAATTTTGTCAGGAAATTATAAAGAAAAGATTAAAAGGACTTCTTCATAAGAAGTGGAAGATACTCAATTGCCACCAAACAATTGCCCATGGTATTTAAGAACTTTCTAGCAATATTAAATACCAACTAACTCAAAATTTGAAAAATCACAAAGTACTTTTCTTTAACTTTATGTGAGCCGTAGAGTATGAGAGACAATGTCCAATCAATTTCTCAGGTATTTTCTACTCCAAAGACTTCCAAATTTACAGATTCAGTTTATGGACTAAAATAATCAAGGTTGGGGCGCCTGGGTGGCTCAGTCGTTAAGCGTCTGCCTTTGGCTCAGGTCATTATCCCAGGGTCTTGAGATGGAGCCCCACATCGGGCTCCCTGCTCTGCGGGAAAGCCTGCTTCTCCCTCTCCCACTCCCCCTGCTGGTGTTCCCTCTCTCACTGTGTCTCTCTGTCAAATAAATAAAATCTTTAAAAATTTTTTTTAATTAAAAAATAAAAAAATAAAAGAATCAAGGTATTGGAATAGATATTATTGAATTTTTAACTATCGAAGAAGAATTTCAGCTACATATGAGAAACTCAGTTTAATCATGATAGCTGATGCTCCAGATATGTTACATAAAAATTTTGAATTTATGGGAATTTTAAAACAAGAGACTGATACTTTTCTTATGGTTTTATTTCACTGTATGATACACAGAAATATGCCAGAAATATTTGTGCTGAATTTTCTGAAGCAGATTCTATGACAACTCTCATGGATATACTTGCTAAAAACATTTATATACATATCTTAAGGCTATGAATCATCACCAGTTTATGGAACTGCTGAAAGAAATAGAATGCAATGAACTTAATGATGTGTTCTTTACCAGTGCTCTTTGACTGAATCATGGAAAGTATTCACAAAGATTTAGTGTATTGTTAACTCCAACTCAACATTTTCATGAAATGAAAAAAAATTGCCTGCCAGATAGTCAATAAACAAGACCACAAAATGGCAGTACGTGTTACACTCTCTCACCAATATCATAGGGCACATAAACCAACCAAATTTGAAGCTCCAAGAAAAGAAAAAAAAAAACTTATTTGTCATCTGTGTAGATAGTTACAAGAACTTAGGTTGAAGTTTGCCTGGCTAGCTCAGTTGGGAGAAAAAGCAACTTTTGATCTTGAGGTCAGGAGTTCAAGCTTCATGTTGAATGTAGAGCTTACTTTAAAACAAAATGATTTAGATTGAAATCGAATAATACAAACCAATAAAAATGATTTTTCACATATTTTTAACATTAATCGATATACAGTTTTAATTGCTAGCAACAGCATTGTAGTTGCATAAGATTGATGAAATTTGAAGAATGCTTTTTTGACATTGATAAATTTAGAGTTGTTTAAAATATATGCAATGACGCTTTGGACAGACATAATTTTTGAAACTAATAGTCTTTTGTTTCAAAGTCAAATATTCTTCTAAAAAAGATGAACAAGGTGTGTATGCAGTTACTAGAAGTAACTTTTAGTATATTTGCATCAATTTGAGTGTGTGAAACTTATTTTTAACATATTTTTTCTATTTCAGAACAATTTTAGATTTACAGAATATTTATGAAGACAGAAGAGAGGGATCCCATGTACTCCACTCCTAGTCTCTCCTATTATTTGTGTCATACATTAACATGGCACATCTGTCACAATTAGTGAGCCAATATTGATCATTACCATTAATTAAAATCCAGACTTTGTTCACATTTACTTGGTTTTTACCTAATATCCTTTTATTTTTTTAGGATTCTATTCAGGATACCACATTATATTTAGTCATCATGTCTCCCCCTCTTGGCTATGAAAGTTTCTTAGTTACTTACATTTTTTTTAATGTTATTTTATTTTATTTTATTTTTTCATTGATCCAAGATTCATTGCTTATGCACCACACCCAGTGCTAGTTACTTACTTTTAATAACTGATTCTTCCTAGGCATATTGGTCACATGTTTTGTAGAGTATTCTTCAAATGGGAATTTTCTGATTTTTTAATCATGATTAGAGTAGAATTACAGGTTGGGGAAATTACATATTTATTTACATTCATCATGTCATATCTATGATCTGTACTATCAACATGACTTATCATTTGATGTTGATCTTGGTCGCCCAACTAAGGTAATGTTTTTCTGGTTTCTCTGCTGTAAAGTTACTCCTTTTATCCCCCCTTTCTGTGCTCTTTAGAAAGTCACTATGCACAACCCATATTGAAAGGGTAGGGAGTTGTATTACACTGCCTTGAGGGTGGAACATCTACATAATTTATTTAGAATTCTTTTGTATGGAGAGTTGTCATTTATTTATTTATGCAATAGTTTATATCAGTATGACTCATGCATATTTATTTTATACTTTGGGTTATAATTCAATACTATTTTATTTATGTTGTTGCTCAAATTGTGTGTGTGGTGTGTGTGTGTGTGTGTGTGTGTGTGTGTGTGTGTGTGTGTGTTTAGCACTTTCTTATTTTCCGACAATATGAAATGTGTCAGGCTCATCTTGATGTTTTCTGCACCAGTCCTAGAATCATACATTTCTCTATGGAGTCCTGGTTCCTTTTATTGGAGAATGAGAAACCAGTATCTGAGCCCTAAGAATGCATGTACCTGGGTGTTGCTGCTTCTAGGCCTTTTCTTCCAGGCCTAGCTGACAGAGCGAGGAAATATATGTGTTTATACTAACTGTATATAACACATATCTGTAAATATTGCTATACATAACCATCTGCATTTACATTAAGGTAAACATGACTTCATAATGATGTCTTCAGTTCCAATCTAGCACCAGGTACATTGTTACTTCCCCTTGTCCATTACCTCCTGCTCCAACAATAAGAAAACTGGTTCTCCCATCCACTCGTTTAATTGTTGAACTCAAGGATCTTTATGTATATTTATATCATCTATATCTATTATCTCTCTCTATATATATCTATATCATCTATATCTATCTATATCTCAGAATTGTTAACGTATACCCCTGTGGGAAATAATTTTATCAACTAGAGTAGAGTAGTATTTTTTGTTTTGTTTTATTTTGGGGGTTTTTTGCCTTTAGTCCTACAGACCCCACTCATTTCAAAGTTACTTAGAATATCACCTTTTCCACCCAGCCCCATCAGTGAAGTCATTTCATTGTTACAGTTATATTTTTTTGGTCTCATTCTGCATTTCATTCAGAGATTCTGCTGGCCACCTAAATGATTTTTTAAATCTGTGTGCGTTATTTGACTTTTTGTGTCGTGAAATTCTATGGACTGTGGTCAATGCATATTGTTATGTATCAACATTACAGCATTATACAGGGTAGATTCACCA
This sequence comes from Ailurus styani, assembly GCA_002007465.1. NCBI lineage: Eukaryota > Metazoa > Chordata > Mammalia > Carnivora > Ailuridae > Ailurus > Ailurus styani. Next base: position 2,607,464 of record LNAC01000058.1, read on the forward strand.
CCCTGAAATTCTTCAGTGCTTCACCTATTCAGCACTCTCCGTACCCCCACCATATCCTCATGACCATGACCTCTTTACCACTTCCAGTTTTGCCTTTTCCAGAATGTCAGCAAACAGGAATCCTACATTATGTAGCTTTTTCAGACTGACTTCTTTTCACTTATCAAGATGCATTTACAGCTCATCTGTGTCTTTTCATGGCATGATAGCTTATTTTTTTAAATCTCTAATATTTCATTGTATGATTGTACCTTAATTTGTTCATCCATTCACCTTTTGAAGGATATCTTGGTTGCTTCTAGCTTTGGGTTATTTTAAATGAAGTTTCTATAAAGATTCACATAATTTTTTGGTGTATAGATATGAGTTTTCAAAACTCACCTCCATTTTTCAGTTAGGTAGATAAGAATTAAGATGTCCATATCAAGGTGCCCATAAGAACTCAGAGCCCATATCTGTGCTTTATAGGTAAGAATCTCTCAATAAATACTGACAAATATATACATGTATAATTTTCAGAAAAGTAAATGGAGATCTAGCTACTTAGAAGACAAGAACCTTCAGCACAGCACAACAAAAGAGTTGAAGAAGACAATAGATTTATATCGAATCTCCTACATCATTTTTATCTTCTCTGTGATTGTAGTTTTTATATCCAGTTTAGTTAATTTGTTTTTATTTTATATTTCTTCACACAGTCACCATTAAAAGAGATGTGTACATTCAGCAGACGCCTTATTTTTATATTTATTTAAATGCATTTATCAATAACCAAATGCCTACCTCTTATATGGCAGTACATTGAATTTAGTTTTTACTTATTATGATCTTTGGACGGGCACTTAGGGGGCTCAGTCAGTTGAGCATTTGGCTCTTGATTTCAGCTCAGGTCATGATCTCAGGGTCAGGAGATTGAACCCCACGTCACGTTCTGGGCAAGGCATGGAGCCTGCTTGGGATTCTCCTCTCCCTCTACCCCCTCTTATGCTCTCTCTCTCTCTCTAAATATAAAATAAAATGAAATATTTAAAAAATATATGATCATTGAAAAGAGAAAAGACTCCTCGGAGAAACTTTTATCAAAATTTAGTCATTATTAAGCAGCATTTACAGTGTCTTTTAAATAGCCGTGTGTGTGTGTGTGTGTGTGTGTGTGTGTGTGTGTGTTGACGAATAAAAACATAAAAGATGACAGTACCAGTAACTCTGAGTAATAATTAGGCAGCACCAGTGAATATTTGGAGAGAGCACTAGTGGGACTTGACTATTAATTTGCCACTGGAAATTTTTCCATTTTTTCTTAAGATGTGCTGAAAGTTTACCTTTCATTTTAAAAGTAACAAATATTTCTTTTGATATCTAACAATTCCCATTTCTCTATCTTCTCTCCTTTTCATCTGCCAGACTACTTCTTTGTCACCTAAAAAGATTTCCTTAATTTGCTACAAAATTTGGTATATTTCAAATTAATTTCTCAAGACTAGCAACTCAGTGCTTTTGATACGGATTAAATCATCTTCCTCATGGAATACCAGGTCTATCTATAATTCTAAAGCAGCAGTCTAAGTGCTATGGCCTTGCTTATTTAAAATATTTGTGTTGACAGATTTTCCAATTGCCTCACACAATTTAAGTCTTAAATTGAAAATTCTGATTAGTGAGTCATGTTTTGAGAGTTGACCTCCCAGTCCCCACAAAAGGAATAGTAGTTGCCTTGACATTGTATGTTTTCATGAATCCTCAATAGTAGGTTATATGAGCAGTAAAAATATTTTATATTGACTTGAGCAATGCCCACCTTTTAGAGTAGTTAGAAATAATTCCATTTGGAAAATAATTCAGATGATATCCAAATACTTCTAATTTTCTAGGTGCTTGCAGAGTAAACTTAAAACTTATTGGACTCACAAAGTTGAAGAAAACTTAGCATTTGTATTCCTCAATGTAGGATCTCTGATTTTAATTGCTTTGTTCTTGTTCACTGAATACTTCAGGCATATTTTCTTGTTAAAAACAGGCAGTAGGAGGGGGAAAATCTTTTTAGTAGAGTATACCTACCCTTATATTGTCATCGTATTTTCCTACTAGAAAGAAGTTAATTATATATGTTGAGCATATGTCTGTGAAACTTTGGAAAATGTCTTTGAAAACTGTTAAACAAAACTGTTGAAGATAGAGAAAAAAAACAAGGAAAGCAGGAGAAAGAAAACACCACCCACACAAGAAAAATCCAGTTTTAGAAAAGCAACAACAATTTGAAAATATACAATTTAATAGTAAAATTGTTGCACACTATACAGTACTTGTAGGAACCAAAGATAAGTTAAATTAATATTCTTTCTATAGTATAAACGAATGTCTCCCATTAAAAAAAATAACAAAATTCAAAGATACTAGTAAAAAATTACTATTTTATTGCTACAGACTTACAGATACCTTTGAATAGCATTATTAAAAATGATTAAAATATGTGCTTTCTGAATATTTTTATTTCGCTGAGACCATTTTTTTACTATCATTAATGGCACCATTATTCTGGTTGTAACTTGAAAAAACTATTTCCTTTTAAGCAAAACCATGGAAACTGGTATTTTTAGGTCTTTGTTATGCAGTCATGATAGAATGAAATAGTAAACCAACTTTTCAATACATGGTTAGTTCTTTTAAAAACAAATATGTACCCATGATGCATGCTCATAAAATTTAAAAAGAATGTCATGACCAATTTAAAATATATATTATGATTATCAAACTAGATGCTTTTATTTCATTCTCCATTTGATCTATTTACTACTCCAAATTTAAATAATGGTAATGATATGGCCTACCCAGTTTTCCTTGCTTTCCACTAAAAAAAAAATCTAATCCGAATCTGTCATTATCACATTAACATATTAAAATGTTTAAATATTTTTAAATGAGAGTAACACACTTTATGCTAGTTGAAAAGGGTGTCAAATTCCCAAAGAGAATAACTGCTTGACATTAACTTTAGATAGAAAAAAGGAACTTTTTATATTAATACATTTTATCTGTACATTTAATTATAAACACATACTATTTTCATGTGAAAGTTTCAAATATTTGTTTTAAAAATACTAAAATTTGGGAATGTGCCTGGGTGTCTCCAGGTTTTGGCTTGTGATTTCATGGGTCGAGGGATGGAGCCTGCACTGGGCTCTGAGTTCAGTGGGGAGTCTGCTCTGCCCTCTGCCCCTCCCCCCACATGTGCATGTGCACTCTCTCTCTAAAATAAATAAATCCTTTAAAAATATATTAAAATTTGGCAGGTATTTTAAATTTGACTAAAATCAGTAGTAAATACAATATGCTTGCTTCTGTAGTTTGTAGTTCCATTGTGCATTTAACACATATGTTTCGTTTACTTTATTTCTAAAATAACACCTTATTCTCTAGCCCCTACCATGCTTTATTTTTCGTTCTCATACTCATCAACCTGTTATGGAATTTCATCTTCACTTTGCTATTGTTATTGTGTGCTTCTCCCACTGGAATGAGAACAATGACCGTTTCCTTTAGTGCTCTGCCTTAACTCCCTAAAACAGTTTCTGGCTCATAGTAGGCATGTATGATTTTTGTTGAATGACTGAGTGAATACTACTCATAAATACATCTTATAGTACTCTCCTCATTTTATAACTGAGAAAACAGGATCAGAGTGATTATCTCACTTGACCAAGACCTCACAACTAAAGGATACATCCCAAGGAAAAAATCCTTTCTTATTTCTATCTAAGTGCTGTTTTTCTAATACTTTGTTTTGCAGCATTCAACTTCCTTTTCTCCCCCTGATTAGTATTACATTTACATTTGAGTAAAGCAAATAAAAAATGGCATGCCACCCCTTTATTATGAACTAAAGAAGTGTTATGTAGTATCTCAATACAATTTTTAACAAACTACATTTCTTTCTTTTTAGAAGAATAATCTTGAAATATCATAATAGGTCATTATACACAGAAACAGAAAACTTGCATAGCTTCCCATTCTCCAAAGACCAGAATATACTCACCAGTTTTCATACTATCACACACTTAATCTCATATTTCATTATTATTTAAAATAAATTCATTATTTAATTAGTCAGTGGAATAAGTATTTGGTAATTATTGTCTTACCTTGGAATCTCGCTTATTTTTGTCTGCCTTTGCAAATTACTTCATTAATTCCTTCAATATTTAGAGTCACCTTGTATGTAAGCTTAGATGCAATGCCATCTTGAGATGGACTTTGCTTGCAACTGCCCATGAATTACATAATTTTCTCCCTCCAACATCACCATTTCCTCACATATAGGGCTTCTGTTAGGTGCTGTACAGCATCTCCCTAAAATTCATATGTCAAAACGCTAACCCCCAGTACCTCAGAATGTGACCTTTTTTTGGAGATAGGGCCATTGAAGAAGTAATTGAGTTCAGAGGAGGCAATTAGAATGGGCCCTAATCCAATCTGACTAGTGTCTTTAAGGAGAGGACATTTGGACACATAGAGAGACACCAGAGGTGCTTGCGCACATAGGGATGACTATGTAAGGACAAAGCAGCCTTGGGAAGGCAGACAGCTGCAAGCCAAGGTGAGAGCCATGGAACAGATTCTTCTGCTTATGTCTCTCAGAAGAAACCAAACCTGCTCTTACCCCGATGTGGGACTTTACGCTTTCCAGAACTGTGAGAAAATATATTTCTATTGTTTAAGCCACTTAGTTTGTGGTATTTTGCTAAAGCAGCCCTAACAAACTAATATGCTTCCTATCTCTTTCATATCCCTTTAAAGCTTACAGAAGCACTGTACTAATATGTAACTTCATAACCATTCTCCAGTTGTTTATCTTGATATTATTATAGAGCTGCTGTGATTTACTATCAAATCTAAAATTATCTATTCTGTGACACCTGTGGTCTACATGTCTGTATGAACAATTCTCATTACTAGAAAGCTTGATAAAACTTTGTATATACACTAGGTGCTTATTTAGATGATTAAAGATCTTTCATGTATTGTTTAAGGGGGACAGGAACTGGATAGTATAGGAATGTCTTGAGATCTTCATGATATACACACAAGTACTACATGGTTTAGGTGTGAAAATGAAGTAGAGAAATGGTACCTATGACTCGAAGCAATTTACACTCACTGTAACACACACAACACACACACATCTTTAAAAATTATTTTTAGCCTGTCTTATTTCCAAAAAAGATTTGTGGTATCTAACAAAAATGCATGAGTTACTTAGTTTAAATGTAAGTACACAAGACATGTAGGGATATGGGACATATTTCTAAATAAATCTAGAAAAAGGTTAAGATATAAATTTCATATCCTGAAGACATTGCCAAGTTCTGGGGATAGGTTGTAAATTTGACTCTGAACTTCTTAAACATGAAAGCAATGAAAAAGACAAATTCAGTTACAAGAGTCACAGCCTCCAAAAGATAAAAACAAGAGATGTTGCCTGTTTTTTGACCTATGAGAAATTTCTCCCAAGGGTCCTCATGAAGGGAACACTATGCAATATAGGAGATCATTTTATATATCCTTACAATAAATGCAGCCAACAGTTCATGAAACATAAAATCAATTCTGAAAAAGTCCTAAGCAATGTGGTCTGGATATGCAGGTTTCTGGCTTGATCTAAAGATAAGGTTTTCTCCAAATTTCTGTTATGAATATTTCAGATGTATAGGAAAACTGAAAGAATAATACAGTGATTAACAACATATAAACAATTGTAAACATTTTGCCATAGTTGCCTTATCAGTTTGTCTATAGATCTTGAATCATTTGAAACTAAGTTAAAGATAGTAAATGTTAATCTACTGAGCTTACGCTGCCTGAGAGTTCATACCTTCATATATAGTAAAAACATTATTTCTCAGTCTGAAGTATTCAGTAACAGATCTTCCAAGAAAGTACATTTGGGAATAATAACCACAAAAGGGTAAGATTTAAAGAAAAGTAGACCAAGAGTTCAAAATCATGATCTTTAGCAATTAACAGGGTGAAGCTATTCTTTCTTGCCTAATAAAGGGAAATCCATATTCTGTGACAATCAACTAAGCTGATGATATGGAGATATATATATACATGATTCCTATACCAGAGAAAGTATCATTTCTTTTTTGTTTCTTAGTTCAAGAATAGTTTGTGTAATAAAAGAAAAATAGAGTTGAGGTTGACAATATAATCTGATCAAAATAAATGAGATCAGATCACTTTATTAAATTTCTTAACCCTTTTAACTATTTCACTCACATAAATAACATAAGTAAAAATTATTTGGACCATGTCTTTTTTTTTTTTTTTTTTTAAAGATTTTATTTATTTATTTCACAGCGGGAGAGAGATCACAAGGAGGCAGAGAGGCAGGCAGAGAGAGAGAGGGGGAAGCAGGCTCCCTGCCAAGCAGAGAGCCCGATGCGGGCCTCGATCCCAGGACCCTGAGATCATGACCTGGGCCGAAAGCAGAGGCTTTAACCCACTGAGCCACCCAGGCGCCCTGGACCATGTCTTAAGCATTCTCTCTAAGTGGCCTGTTCAGCAGGTCATAGTCAGAAATAAGAGCATTTAAAGGCAGTAGCCTTTACTAAACCCTCGAATGAAAACTGGATATAAGGGGTCAAGAATGAGACAGCCTTTCACACATAAATCTTTGCTCAGTGGAATACAATTAACAGAATTCAGTCCCTTAAAAAATAGATTAAATTTCAAGTAGAAGCCTCTCTTTGCTATGTATAAAGTACTTAGAACACAAGTCAAGGATGGGACTTACTAATAAACTTCCAACAAAGAGCTGGCCACTGATTTGCTCCTGATTTCACTGTCAATGTTAATGACAGGCCAGAAAACTGAAAACAGTGCAGATTTATGTAAATAGCAGGATGACACGGGATCTAGCACATTGATGTATTTTTATGGTATAGTGAAAAACCATCTGGAAACAAATCCTTAATTCTAGTATTAACTTCTCAGTTCTGTTTCTGAAGTCATTCTGCAAGTCTAGTTTATTTGCCATATCATCAGACACACCTTCTTAAGAATAAAAGGAATAAAAAAATCCTTTCACATAAATGATTGTTTTTCAGTCATCTCATTTGACTATATACTTTGCTGCATTAATATTATCTCTGCATGACGTGTATGTAGATGAACAACTTGAAGTGCAAAAATATTGACTATCCAAATAACTGCTAATAAGCAGGGTGCCTTACAAGGCACTTAAACATAGATATTTTGGAAATGCAGAAGACTGAGTATCTAATGATTAGGAAAAGACTGCCTTTTGAAGTCTTCAATTTATAAGCAAAAAACTAATGACAGTATGTTCAGTAACTATAGAAAATTAAATGGAAAAATTTCAGTAGAGGGAAGATTACTATTCAAGTGCTATGCAAGGGGTTTGGATAGAAACACAATATCCTTAAATTTCACACACACACACACACACACACACACACACTCTCTCTCTCTCTCTCTCTCTCTCTCTCTCTCTCTCTCTCTCTCCAGACTGTATCTCATTTGTATCAAAAATAAAACAGTTAGGGTGCCTGGGTGGCTCAGTCAGTTAAGTGTCTGCCTTCCACTCAGGTCATGATCCCAGAGACTTGGGATGGACCAGCATCAGGCTCCTTGCTCAGGGAGAGCCTGCTTCTTCTTCTCCCTCTGCCTCTCCCCCTACCACATGGTGCGCGTGCATGCACACATGCGCTCTCTCTATCCCTCTCTCAAATAAATAAAATCTTTCAAAAAATAACATAGTAATAGTTTAATAATTTAGATAAATTTACTTAGCTGAACTTTAAAACTGCTTTCTGAGGTAGACAAATTAGATATCATTATTTTTTATTCTATTGATTAAAAATGTAAATAACTGAAGCTCAGAAGGCTTATCCTAAATTACCCAGTAGCCAGTGGTAAATATGAGCGTATAGACTCTGTCTTCTAAACCAAGTTGAATCTCAACAAAAGCATATAATGCTATTGGATTTTTTTAAAGTACTTACAGACTGAACTTAGAGTGCTATATCCAAGAAGCACATAGTTTATACATGTTGATGAATCAGAAGTCATACAGCCAACACCCTCCAATATGACGTAGCTAAAACATATTGTATTTCCTACTTCCTATCATTCTTAATTATCATTCTTGATTAATCATTATTAATTAATACTATTTCTGGAGGCTTATCTAGTCTTCATATTATTCAAGCTTGAATTACTTTATTACTTTTCCCCCAGGACGGGCATACGAGCAAATACAAGCTGTCTTGATTTTTGTCGGAGGTGAAAATTGCTATACATGGAGTTTAATGATATTTCTGTTGCCACAGCTAAGATGAGAAAATAGGTCACAGGATTTTATAAAGAACATAAGTCATGTAGACTTGTGGTATGTTTTGCTAGGATAACTAGTGCTTCACCCTCCTATCCTCTCTGAATGGCTTTCCATTTTGCTTTTAGTCTATGGTTTTTAAATTTATTTTATTTTATTTTTAAAATTAACATGTAAAAATGGATTTTTCAGTTTATAGTTTGAACTTTATGATAGGTGTAGCTTCATACAACCACTACCAACATCAGAATATGAAACATGCTCCCAAAACTCTCATGTGCTGTTACTTTGTGGTCATAAACTCCTCTCATCCTTAATTCCTGACAACCACTGATTAGTTTGTCATCACTATAGTTTCTCTCCTTTGAAAATGTCATATAAATTGAATCATACAGTATGCAACCTTTAGCGACTGACTTCTTTCACTCAACATAATGTCTTTGAGCTTCATACAGATTGTTCTGTATGGCAACAATTTGTGGTTTTTGTTTTTGGTTGTGTGTGTGTGTGTGTGTGTGTGTGTGTGTGTGTGTGTGTGTGTGTGTGTGTTTAATTGCTGAACAGTATTTCATTGTATGATGCATCCCAGGATTGGTTGGTTTGTTTCTTTTTATTTGTTTGTTTGTTTGTTTTTTAGCCATTTATCTATTGAAAGACAATTAGGCTGTTTCCAGTTTAGGCTATAAAAATTTGTGTATAGATTTTTATTTGAACATAGCTTTCATTTTCCTAAGTAATTAAGTGATATGATAAGTATTTATTTGACTTTACAAAAAAACTGTCAAACATTTTCTAAGAATGGCTTCACTATTTTACATTCTCACCAATGTATAAGAATTCCAATACTCTACATCATCACCAGTACTTGGTGCTGTCAAAAATTTTTTAAAGATATTCTAATAGGTATGTAAAGGAGTCTCGTCATGGTTTTAATTTAAACTTCCCTAATAACTGTGATAGTAAACATATTTTTATGTGTTTATTTGCCTTCTACGTATCTTCTTTTATAAAGTGTCTTTCCAAGCCTTCCTATTTTTAAATTGGATTATATATTTTCTTACTTTTGAATTTTGAGATTTTAAAAATATATTTTAGATACCAATTTTTTTGTCAAATATATGATTTGTAAATAATTTCCCACTCTGTAGCTTGCCTTTTCATTATCTAACATTTTTCACAGATACAATTCTTTTTTAATTTTTATAAAGCCCAATTTTCAATTTTTTTCTTTATGAATTATGCTTTTGGTGTCATATTAGGAACTATTTGCCTAACCAAAAGTCATGTAGACTTTCTCTCATGTCTTCTTCTAAAAGTTTTATAGCTTTACATTTATATCTGTGCTCCACTTAGAGTTAAGTTGTATATAATATGAAGTTTAGGTTGAGGCTCATTTCTCTGCATAGAGATATCTAATTGTTTCAACATCATTTATTGAACAGTTATCTTCACTCCATTTAATTGTCTTTGTACTCAGGCAAAAATCAATTGACTATATTTGTGTAGGTCTATTTTTATAATCTCTATTAGGTTCCAATGATCTATATATCTATCTTTCCACCCATATTACTGTTTTTATGACTATCCCTTAATTGTAAGTCTTAGAATCTTAAGATAATATAATTTCATCAAATTTATTCTTCCTTTACAAAATTTTATTTTACTATAGCAATTCCTTTACATTTCCATAAAAAGTTTAGAATCACCTTGTCTATATCCACAAAAACACTACAAGGAGGGCACCTGGGTGGCTCAGTCAGTTAAGCGTCTGCCTTCATTTCAGGTCATGATCCCAGGGGCCTGAGATCAAGTCCCGCATTGGGCTCCTTGTTCAGCAGAGAGTCTGCTTCTCTCTTTCTCTCTCTCTCTCTCTGCCTCTCCCCCAACTCATGCTCATGTACTCTCTCTCTCGAATAAAGAAATAAAATATTTTTTTAAAAAAGCACTACAAGTATTTTAATTAGAATTGCATTAAATCTATAGAACAATTTGAGGAAAATTGGTATGCACTATGTTGGGTCTTCCAATCTATGAACACAGTATGTCTCTCCACTTATTTTGAGTCTTACTTGATTTCTTCCATTAGCATTCACTGGTTTTTAGCATATAGATCCTATACATATTTTGTTAGATTTATGCCTGGTATTGTATTTTTAGACATTTTGTCATTTCTTTTTAAAACTTTGATGTCCAATTATTAGTAGTACTAATGCCAGTAACTAATTAGTAAACTAATACTAGTTTACTAGTATGTAGAAATATTATGTTTGTGTGTTAACTTTTGTGTTTTCTGTGCTGCATAACAAATTGTAACAAACTTCATGGGTTACAACTACAGTCATTTGTTGTTTCACAATTTCTGTGAGTTGAGATTCTAGAAATGACTTAGCTGGGTCCTCGACAAGGATCTGCTGGGGAAGGATTGTTTTCTAAGATCCTTCAGACATTTGGCAATGCTTATTTCCTTCTGGTTATAAGACTCATGGCAGCTTGCTTCTTCAAAGGCAAAGACATGGAAGCCCTAGAGACAGTCTTAAAAGAGAGTCTTATGTATTACAACAGTCACAGGAGTGACATCACATCACCTTTGGCATATTTAATTGGTTAGAAGCAAGTCACAGGTACTATTCACATTCAAAGAGAAGAGATTAGACAAGGCATGTATACCAGAAATGGGTGTCATAGTGGTGTCTTTCCACTACATACTTTCATCCTATAGCTTTACTGAACTTTTTGTTGTTTGCTTTTTTTGATAGATATCTTAGTATTTTTTTATGAAAACAGTCATATTCTCCAAAAATAGGGAAGATTTTAGTTTTTCCTCCTTCATCTGTATACCTTTTATTTCATTTTCTGATTTTATTGTGCCAGCTAAGTCTTTCAGTATGCTGTAGAGTATAAGTGGTGGGAGCAGACACCATTGCTTTCTGTCAAACCTTTGGAGGAAAACATTCAGTCTTTCACCGTTAAGAATGATGTTAACTGTAGATGTTGTGTAGATGCCCTTCATCAGTTGAGGAAGTTACCAACTCTTCCTTGCTCACTGAAAGTTTTAATCATGAATTGATAATGAGTTTTACTGAATGCTTTTAAGTGTATCAATTATATTAAATATTAGACTGCTAATATAGTGATTACACTGATTGATTTTCAAATATTGAACCAGCCTTGCATTCTCAGAATAAACTTCACTTGGTTGTGGTGTTATTCTTTTTTTTATCTATCACTGATTCTATCTGATAATTGCCTCTTTGTTAGTAAGGGATATTTGGACTATGGCTTTTTGAGTTGTCTGTGTCTGATGTTGCTGTAATGTCAATGCTGGTGTCATAAAATGAGATAGAAAATATTCCTTCCTCTTATATTTTCTGGAATAGATCCAATAAACTGATGTTATTTCTTAATTAAGTGTTTGAGAGAATTGGCCAATGAAACCATCTGGAACTGTCACTCTTTACTATTCAGAGTCCTCAGAAACCTCTTCTATGCATTCTGTCTTGGTTTTATAGCTGTATTTAGTGGGAGACTCAGGATGGATTTCCCTGTGTGTCTTACCCAGAATCAGAACTCCTGACCTGTTTTTATGGTGATTTCTCATGTGTTTCAGTCCCCAACTGCAGAACTGCAGTCATTCTTGTCGACATCACAAAATGATTAACTGTTACACATTTTTCTAGCCTGACTTATTCCTATAATCACATCCAAACAATGTGACTTAGCAGCCCAGTTTCAACTATATTAAGAGATGTGATATTCCTACTAGATTTGTTAATCCAGTGCTTCTTTATTATCATCAATGATGCTTACCCAACAATGCCTGGTGAAGTAGAGCTAGAACAATCACCACTTTGAAAGCATCACATGTGCCAATTTTGTTCTGCAATAAATTCCAGCCCATCAGTAGATAGATATGTGATAGATAGATAGATAGATAGATAGATAGATACAAACAAAACATTACCCCAATACACCACATGGATCTAATATTCACATGCTACCTATGTTGGACTGGTTTTAACTTATGTTGTATTATTTCAAATGATACCTTCAAAATATGCAAGACAAAAATTTATATGGAAGTCCTATGTCTGAAAAATCCAGGCTAAGAAATTTTAATGTCTACACCAGAAAGTTTTTTTAACAGTTATTTATTTATTTAAGTAGTCTCTACACCCAATGTGGGGCTAAAACCCCAAGATCTAGAATCGCACACTCCTCTGATGAGCCAGTCAGGCACCCCCAAGCCAGAAGTTTTAAAGGCCCAGATTATAAATATTGTAGTATGTTTTTATCACTTATTCTTCTTTGTTTTCTTACTACCTGTACTAATTTTTTATTGCTGCTGTAACAAATCACCACAAAAAATTGTGACTTAATAAAACACAAATTTAGTATCTTAGAATTCTATAGACTGCAGGTCTGACATGGATCTCACTGGACTAAAATCAAGTTATTGGCAGGGCTGCATTCTTTTCTAGAAGATCTCGGGGAGAAACTATTGGCACACCTTTTCTAATGGTTATCCAAATTCTTTGGTGGATGATGCCCTCCCTCTGTCTTTAAAGTCAGGACTGTAGCATCTCTTTGACCCTGCTTTTGTCCTCTCATCTCCCTTTGACCATAGACAGGAAACATTTTCCAGTTTTAAGAACCCATGGGATTAGATTGGGCCCACCCAAATAATCCAAGATAATTTCTTCATTTTAGGGTCCTTAACATAATCACATCTTCAAAGCCTTTTTTGCCACGTTAGATAACTTATGCATATCCTCAGTTTCTTGGGAATAGGATATGGGTATCTTTGGAGGAAGAGGAATTATTCAGCCACACAACCTTTTAAAATGAAACAATTATTCTTAGCTCAGAGGCCATAAAATACAGGCCACAGGCCAGATTTAACTTGCTCTAAACTGTACAACTAGTTATAGGGAGAAGGGGTAGGGATGGGAGCTGTTAATTTTCCATTTCCTTTGTGTTTATATGTCAATAGGTGAAGCTGGGTAGTAAAAACTCTTCATGTAATGAAAATAAGGAAAAAGCTTGCTTTTAATCAGTAATATCAGAAATGAATCCAGGATGTTTATCAAGAGTGAGAATGTGATCTTTTAATTCAAAGAAGAAAGCATATTCACACATATTATGAAAATTTGCATGAATTGCTAGATTCTGGATAAAATTTTAAAACCATTGTGTTATGATGTTTTAATAAATGTATCACTCATACAATTTGTTTATTCGTTATATGGTATACCATTTTCATCCCTTTCTACCTGTGTGAACATCTTTCTAGTTCTTCAAAATGTTCTAAAATTAAAATACAAAAGGTGATTTTTCTCTTTTTACTAATAGCAAACAGTGTATGCATTTTTTTCTGAATTCAGTCCTTTATATGTTATGTGCAATTTCCATAAGAGAATAAACTTAATGCATTGACAATTTAGAATGACATAATTTTGGGTGCCTGGGTGGCTGTCAGTTAAGCGGCTGCCTTGGCTCAGGTCATGATCCCAGGGTCCTGGGATTGAGTCCCCGCATCAGGCTCCCTGCTCCGCAGGAAGCCTGGTTCTCCTTCTGCCTTTGCCTGCCGCTCCCCCTGCTTGTGCTGTCTCTCTGTCTCTGTCGAATGAATAAATCAAATATTTAAAAAATAAGTAAAATAAAATAAAATAACATAATTTACTCAATTTCTATAGAAGTTAAAGACTTAAATTAATTGCTGTTTTTGAAAGTCTTCTAGTTACCCAGTGTTTGATAATAATTTTTCAAATAATCAGACTCTAAAGGTTCTAGAATTATGAGTTTCTATCCCATTAATTGGTAAGAAAGATTAATCCTAAAAAATGAAGTGCAGACTTTAATTTATCCATAAAAATCATTTTTACATCCATAAAATCAAAATGAAAAAATATTAATATAAAAAAGAAAAAATATTAATATAAAGTTTATTAAAGAGTTGCCATTTATATTTGTATCTTAGAATTTGAAAGATGTTTTGGAAAATATCAATGACTAATTATTGAAGGGGTGCAGGATGAGATACCTCAAAATGTGCCATTTTAGCATAAAGAGTATTTCGAATTAGGAGTAATCATGAGGCGCCTGGGTGGCTCAGTCAGCTAAGCAGTTGCCTTCAGCTCAGGTCTTGATCTCAGGGTCCTGGCATCCAGCCCCATCTCGGGCTCCCTGTTCAGAGGAGAGGCTGCTTCTCCCTCTCCCTCTGCCTGCCGCTCCCCCTGCTTTGCTATTTCTCTGTCAAATAAATAAATAAAATATTAAAAAAAAGAAAAAGAAGAAGAAGAAGAAGTAATGAAAACCCAGCAGATGCAGGAAAAGCTCTCTGCCTCTCCCATAACTGCCTAAATTTACATTGGAAAAGAGAGTCTGTGCCAGAAAGACAACCGTTAACAGAGACTCCCCTTTACTGAAGGAACTTACCTGAATAATAGAGCAACCTTATTTTTCTCCAAACATCCCTTTTCACCTTCTTGCTTATGAGCTTTCTCCCCTTTGCATCCTCAGACTCCCCCTCCCCCAGCTCAAGTAAGCTTCCCTTGGCCTCACTATCTTTGGAATTCCATGTCTGTGTGCACTCCCCAGACATATGCCTAATAAATTTCTTTTCTCCTGTTTATCTGTCTTATGTCAATTTGAGTCTAAGTCCAGCCAGAAGGACCACAGGGCACAGGAAGGTCTTCTTCCCTGACATCATTTTGAAACCTCTTGTCAGTTATTATTACTAGCATGTCTTCAAATTAATTGAGAAATTATTTTTCACTGGTTATATTTTGACATGACATTGCTACAAGTTTAATGCATGGGAGGGAAAAGCCAAGTCTTTACATTTTGACAGAGAAAGAAGTGCTTTTTTAAAAAATTAATTAATTTATTTATTTTAGAGAGGGAGTGCAAGCAGAGGGCGGAACAGAAGAGAGAGAGAAAATTTTTTTTTTTTTTTAGATTTTATTTATTTGACAGAGAGCAAGCAGGAGAGCACAGGAGCAGCGGGGAGGGGCAAAGGGAGAGGGAGAAGCAGGCTCCCCACTGAGCAGGAAGCCCTACATAGGGCTCCATCCCACAACCCTGAGATAAAGACCTGAGCCAAAACAAGAGTCTTAGGCTCAATTACTCTGTCACCCAGGTGCTCCCCACCTCGAGAGAGTGCGCCTGGGTGGCTCAGCTGGTTAAGGGTCTGCCTTTGGCTTGGGATATAATCCCAGGGTCCTGGGATAGAGCCCCACATCAGCCTCCCTGATCAGTGAAGAGTCTGCTTCTCCCCCTGCCTCTGTCCCTCCCCCCTGCTCCTGCTCTCTGTCTCTCAAATAAATAAATAAATAAATATCTTTATTTGAGAGAGAGAATGAAGTGCTTGTTTTTAGTAAGAAAAAGCCAGCCCTAAAATTTCATTGGTGGTCTTGTTGTCATTATCCAGAATGATAAAGAGAACGATGAGATCTTCTAGTCCAATTTTTCCCATTCTGGTACCATTTGATATTTTCAAACTCACAAATATTTAAATATTTCTTTGGACAAAAAAATGAGTTCCTTTATCACCATTAATACTATCACTGCTTCCATACAGTGAATGAGAGTCTAATAACATAAGAGGACTTAGTTTATAATAATGGAACATCTCACCTGGTAAAATCTGGCCTGATAATAGCTGAACCAGTCTTCATAAGTTTTAAAGTTTTGCAAGTGAATTGTCTGTGATTGTAATTTTTAACATAATACATAGATATTGATTGTATATGTTCTGGAGTAGAGAGATTTGGTGTTTAATCTGCAGGGTAGAAAATGATCGATAATTTAATCTCTCTTCTTGGATATTTTTAAATTGACCTTTCTCAGAAATACTACCAATACTTCAAAAGAATTTGAGACTTCTTAAACACCAACACTTGGAATAGCTATGTGAAAACTAATTTTCTATAACTTCTCAAGAAAACAATACATGATTCCAGTATGAGCCTTTCTATAAGGAAAAAAAGTTACCTTCTATGTTATGTACATATCTTTCAGAAATTCTCATTTATCTTGGAAAAACTGTAGGCAAATCTACCTAATTTATTTTTTAGAAGGCCCTGTCCTAAGAGATTTCAGGTAAAGAAACCCCCTGAATTTCATAAGAAACTGGAAGTAATTCAAAAGATTTAAGTATTAGGATTTAGGAGTTGCTTTACCAACTGTTTTCATAGTTATGTTACCTGAAATCTTGGGCAATTTCTTACTTTTTAGATTGAAAAACACATTTCTGACACTGTGCCAATCTCTTTGATTAAGTCAAATATCCTAGAGCCAACTGCCCTTCATTATCGTGGAAATTGCTGTTACTTTATTCTCAGGATGTTTTCATCCTTAAAAAAAATTATCAATATTTTTTGAGTCTTTGGAGGTTCAATAAATAATATCCATTTTCTCTGCTTGCAATTAGAAGCAATTGGGTAATAAAAAATACAGTAAGGCAAAAGGGAAGCCAAAATATCACCTTCATTACTGATAAAGCTACTATTAGAGAATGTGGTTCACATTCATACGTAAGGGGTTTCTTAAAACTGAGCATGGAAATAAAATGGACTCACTCACAATAGAACCACATCAACTGGAGGAGGATCACTTCCAAGGGTTAAGAGAAAAGGGCGTGGTTGCACATATACTGTGTTTCTTTCCAGTTTCCCAATCCATTTGTCACTTTCCTCCACAGGAAGTAATGTTAAGCTAATGGGTGTCCCTCCACATAGAAGTAAACTTTAGGAGTAGAGATAAAGCATTCTACCAACATTATCCTTTCTGGGTTAGTCACTTATAATGTTGATATAGATCATCTACCAAATACTAATGTCTGTCCACCGTCTCTCTGATCATGGAGTGTACAGTTTGCATAAAGTGTGCATATCCTGAAGAGCGTAAAACTTAACTTGGAGTCAGTGAAATGACTAGATTCAATGTTAACTTGTAAGTGTACTGAAATCCCTCTCGCTCTACCTCATACCAGTTATACACACAAACATATTTTTATATTGTCACCAGAGATTTTGTTATATTTAATTCTCTTGAAGGATTTCAGAATTGAGAAATATTACTCTTTAGAGCTTGAAAGAATGTTGGACCTCATTTAATTAACTATAGTCATTGACTCCACTCCTGACACAAATATAAAGTTCATGGACTGAGAAAAAGATGCCAGCATGTTGCAGATTAAAAGTTAGGGTCACATAGCTTTATCAGATCAGAGTTCCTGTCCCCTCTCTAGGAGAAAAGCCTCTGCTGTGACAGGGCTGTCTCTGTTGACATGGAACTGGGGTGCTCCCACACCTCTACCATGAACTCCAAAACACCGTGTGGTCCACCTGTCTATTTGAATTAGTCCTCCTTAACTCACCACATCAACCTTTTGTTTCTATCAAGTGGATTTCCTTAGTATATCCCTCATGCTAGCTTTTTCCTAACTTCCCTGGATTTTCACCTCCTTTTCCTTTTTTCTGGTCCATCTTCCTCCCATTATCTTTAAGGATTCTGTGTCAATAAGATCAGCTCTAGTTGGAACTTCTTGAAAATGTCCATCACTGCTCCAGCTCAGTGTCCGTTGAACTATCTAGTCTCACAAATCCTGAAACACTTGTTTCACATTCTACTTAGTATATCACTTAGATCACTTTCCTATTATTTTGGGGTATTAGTCATAACTCCTTTAGTAAACCATAAACAGCTGAAGACCAGCTCTGTACACTTCTTTTTTATCACTTAACATCTATACGATAGTAGGCAGCAGCTTAAGTACTGAAGTCAGCCAGACTGAGGTCAAATGCCAGTTCCCTGGCACCTATTATTGGTGTAATTTCCAGTCAGTTACTTAGAAGCTTCAGTTTCTTATCTGTAAAATTGAGACTGATAGACTGCTGGAAGATTAGATGAGATGACATCTTCAAAGGACTCGGTATGATACCTGGACCATAGTATTCAGTAATGTCAGTTACTATTACCATTATTTTTTTATGAATGTTCAGAGTTTAAGATGAACTTACTGATGAAGTAATCTATATTTCCTATAGAAACATATCCAGTGCTAACCTGGAAAATGTACGGCCTTCAGGACCACCCTAGTGCCTTATAAGCATAAAACTGCTGAGGAATAGCCACTGAGACTCTGAATTCCTTAAGTGCCAGAGTGATGTAGCTCAGTAGCTCTCAGAGTATGATCTGGAAAGCCCATGGATGCATGAATCCAAGACTGTTTTCATAATAATTCTAAGACATTATTTGCTTCTTTACACCATCATTTTCTAATGAGTGCACCAGGGGGGTTTCCAGAGGCTTAATGACATGTGATATTGCGATAGGCTGAATGAAGAAACAGATTTGAGAATACAGATGTTTCTATTACTCAGAAATTCAAGATATTTAGAAAACAAAACAGTGCTACTCTTCTCATTCAATAATTGTTTTGGAAAATAGTTTTTTTTAAGTTTCATAAAATATTTATAGTAACAATGGGATTATAGTTTTTTAATGAATTAATATTTTCAAATCTGTGAAGTATAATATTTAATACTGTAAATATCAGTAGCCATAACCTACATAAACAAAAGCTGTTTGTGGTATTCAGTAGTTTATAAGACTGCAAAGGAGTCATGACACCAGAATGTTTAACTGCTGGTGTAGCTGACACTCCCTATATTTTAATGGGCCAAATAATCAGGGAGATGCAATAAATACAGGTGCCAACTATGAATTGTAATTATATGTTATTTCTCTTTGATTCCTAAGTTCTTCCTTTCCTTTCCTTTCCCTCCCTCCCTTCTGCCCTCGCTTTCTTTCTTTCTTTCTTTCTTTCTTTCTTTCTTTCTTTCTTTCTTTCTTTCTCTTAGAAGTCCTTTACTTGTATTCCTAGTTCTGTCACCTTCTTAAAAAGAACCATCATGAATCTTAAAAATTAAAATTGAGACATAAGAAAATACTTAAAAAACAAATATAGATATTTCATAGTGGTGTGGGATTCTCTCATTGTTAACTAGGAAGTCTTTTGATCTAATGCTCTAACTCTAGGCAAGATTCCACTGAGCCTTTAATAATAATAATAATTATAATAATACTAGTATTATGGCTGATACTTGTTAAACACTTGTTATGTGCCAGTCATTGCCCTAGGTAATTTAAATGCATTATCTCACTTAATCTTCACAATAACCTTTTGATATAGATTAAGGTATTATTAACATTTGTCTATGAGGAAACAAAAGCCCAATAAATTTAGAAACTTAGCAAAAATCACACAGGTAGAAATTAAACTTGCTTTAGCGCCCATGTCTTGTCTACAGACAGAATCAAATTTCTTTCTCTATAAGTATTATCACTTAAAGTAGAAAACTTTCTCCAGCCCTTGTTTACTGTTTTAAAAATTTATTAATATTCAGACTAGCAATTCTTTAAAACTAAGAATACTTGTTTTTTGTTTCATTTCATGTATAATCACAGCATGGTGCTGACTATATATCACAATAATCTGAGTAATCTTGCCCAACAAATTAGCTGTTAAATTCATGTTTATATGTATTAGTTATTGATCATTTACCATGTAACAAACTTAGTGGCCTAAAACAATAAATGTTTATTATCTCATAGTTTCTTTAGGTCAGAAATTCAGGAAAGGCTTAGATGGAAATTCAGAAATAATTCTAGGTCAGGGTCTCAGGAGTTTGTAGATGTAGAGGCAGAAAATTTTCTCCTTCTTCCCTTCTAGGTTCTTTGGCTGGTTGAATAATTAAATTGATTCAGATTCAGGACAGATTAAACAAAAGAAAAACAAAGAAAATTATATAAGGGAGCCCTATAAAGATATGAAGACTCAAAAGCAGACAGATAATTAAGCTTATATCATCTTGAGCTAAGGAAAGAGGTCAGGGTCTGAGGCTATAAAGGGGTGAAAAGCCATTCAAGGGAAGGCAGAAGATACGTTTCTTAGGTAAAAAGTTATCTCTAGGGGCTCCTGGGTGGCTCTGTCAGTTGAGTGTCTGCCTTAGGCTCCGGTCATCGTCCTAGGGTCCTGGGATCGACCTTCCATCAGGCTCCCTGTTTGATGGGGATTCTACTTCTCCCTCTCCCTCTGCAGCTCCCCCTGCTTGTGCTCTCTTGCTCGTTCTCTCTCTGTGTGTCAAATAAATAAATAAAATCTCAAAAAAGTTATCCCTAGTAATAGCTCTCTTTCTGGTATAGACTCCTTTTCCTATGTAAATTCAGGCAGTTGAGGGGAAGGTAAAAAACTTTTTTTCTGAATCTGCTAGGTTTTTGATTGCCTTTAGCTCAAAATAATCCTCACACCAAAGTAGCATATTTTGGGGTAACAGTTTCTGCTCCCCTTCATAGTCAAGATGTTGACCAAGGCTGCTGTCATCTGAAGCCTTGACTGTGACTACAGGATCCACTTCCAAAGACCTCACAAGAGGTCTTCCCAAGAGTTTCTTACCTCTACTTCTCCACAGTGCTATTTAAGTGTCCTCATGACATGGCACTTGGCTTTGTCCAGAGTGAATGATTCAAGAAAAGCAAGGTGAAAGCTGCACTGTCTTTTATGAATTAGCTTTAGATCACATGTTAACATTTCTGCAATATTCTTTTGGTTACACAGTCAAGTATATTAAATGAAGGAAATCAACTACTCCAGGGCATGAAAGTTAGGGAAATGCAATCATTGGGAATCATTTTGGAGGCTGGCCAGCTCAATGTGTTTTGAATATTTTAAACATAAGTTTTAGCTAAACTTCAAGTAATGAGTAATTCTGACTTTCCAGCTTGATTTTCTCTTATTTTATCCACTTTCTTCCTCTTCTACATTCACTAGTCTCCTCTCCTCACTTCATGTCTTTTATTGTGGTATATTAACAGAGTTAGGAGGAGTCAAGAGTAGAGAGGAAAGACCATGGCTTTGGGATCTTTTAGGCCCAGGCTTAATTTCTAACTTTCCAATTTACTGATCTATAAATATGGGATATTTATACTTATCTTACTGGCTTATGGCAAAATTAAATAAGTATCTATAATGTGATAACTGTTCAAGAAATATTAGTCATGTTCAAATCAAATCTTCATCACTTCTTGTTTTGGGTCTTTGAAAAATACAAGGTGAAACTAATTAGTAAATGCATTTAATATAATGTATTTATTTCAAATTTTCCATTGACACCATCCCCATCTCTCTGCCTGAACAGTTACTCCAGCTTCAAGGAATTGGATGATCTGTTCATTTTTCAAAGGTTTTTTAAAAATTTTTATATTCCAGATTACCCATGGCATCGAAAAATATATTAGATGTAATCCTCACTGTTTTGTTTTTACAATGTGAATAAGATATCAGTACTTTTTCCCTCATTCTTTTTTTTTTAAGATTTATTTATTTATTTATTTATTTGACAGAGAGAGAGATTACAAGTAGTCAGAGAGACAGGCAGAGAGAGAGGGGGAAGCAGGCTCCCTGATGAGCAGGCAGCCCTGACGTGGGGCTCCATCCCAGGACCCTGAGATCATGCCCTGAGCTGAAGGCAGAGGCTTTAACCCACAGAGCCACCCAGGCGCCCCTCCTCATTCTTGATAATATTAGTGTGTTTTATGATATTATAAGATGGTAGTTTGTTTCAGTTTATGCCATTTTATCAAAGGGAACAGAAAAGTTTATGGGTTTTTTTTTCCAATTAGAGGTCATTTCCAATCAACACTACTACTGACTCAAACTGTACTGAAAATATCAGAAAGCACAGTACTTATCCATGCATTTTGTTCATCTAAATAATGGATTTAATATTTTGCCTTTATGAGAATCAATTAGTTATTATTAGAAAGGGTATTGAATACAATGAGAAATGCAATATAGCTATGATATAGGAGTTCTTGAGCTTAGCATATGTATGAGCATAATTTATACAATTTCAGTTCAATCTGTAATGTGAAATTGGTAACAGGACATGACATAACTGAAGCTTGATGCAAAAATGGCTTTCTTATTCCATGTCTCAGCTATCACAATTTTAATGCTAAATGGTTTGTCATTTTTTATTAACTAGACATTTTTTCTTGATGACAAACTTAAGGAATAGTCCAGAATTTTATAAATAGTTGCAAATGTTATGTAAATTTTTGGTCACACATAAAGTAGCAATTTTCTTTTTCACTTGGGTTGAATTTACTTTTAAGTATTTGAGTCACATACATAAATATAAGCCATAAATATTATTCAACACATGCTTCAGCATTTCCTTTTTCTCTTTTCCTGATGTTTCATTAGTGACATTTTTCAAATCAAATTTAACTAATCCTTGGTTCAGTCTCCAAACAGGAAATCGGTTCAGTGAGCAGGGATCCGAATGACAAAAGAACTGCTCACTTAGAGGATGCTTTAAAATACTTAGGTCATTGAAAAAAAATGCAAGCCTCCAGATTTTTCCAACCTTAATGCTCTGATTTTTCAGTTTGGATTTAACTGTGAATGAAAAACTTTGAAAAGCCAAATAATCCATCAATATTATATTTGCTAGAGCCTGAGTTTCATACAACATCAAAGTATTTTTATGACTTTGATATTTTTTCCTCCCTTAATTATGTTAGCCCTAGATATATTGCACTTAATACTCTTTTCCTTGCTCGCTCTTATTAGCAGTTAACACTTCATGTAGAACATAGCTAGAATTCCTGACAGCAGTTACTCAACCCTTTTGGCTGATAAATATGGTAGTGCTTAATTTAGGGCAAAAAGAAAACATATTATCAAATCAACATGTAAATTGATGATTATCTGTTCATATCATAACCAGATATATGTGTACAAACATAGAGCTTCATGATAATAAGACCCTTTAATGTTAAAAATCAAAATAACTAAAAATTTGATTTAGAAAAATTCAAGCTAAATTGACAAAAATCAAAGGCACCTAGGATCACAGCAGTGAGAAAAGGTCTTTTTAAGATGTAAACAGGGACACTTCATTACCCTGCTAAATCACCTTTGATGGTTTCTATATGCATTTAGAACAAAATGCAAACCCTTAAACTTTGCACATAAGAACCTCAAATGACAGGGTTCTGCCCTCCAGAAGATTATGGTCAAGTTTGGGACACAGGCATTAAACAAATACTCTTGAGTATGTAGTTATGAATTGTGTTAAGTGGAACAAAGAGGAGGAATGAAAAGGGACTCCAAGAGAGGTTAACTTGAAGAACTGAAACTGAATCGGTGGATCAAGGAAAATCTGAGTTAAGTTTGGAAGAAGAGTCCTAAGAAGAGCATTCTGGAGGAGGGAAGAGTTTGTGTAAGAGCATGAGAAAGGAAAGATCTTGATGAGCTGAAGAAAGCTCTTGATGATGGATTATCCAAAATGAATGCTATAATGTAGTAAAAAATGTTCAATTTTATTATTCAGAGGTCATTCTTTATGTACCTCAGCACATCCTCTGTGCATTTTATTGTGTTTAGTATATATTAAATGACCAGTAAACATTTAATGAATAAGTACATACACAAATTTAATGGTGACAATACCTAAAAGGGAGAAGAGGTAATAGTAGCTACCTCACATGATTGTGAGTCATAAATGAGACGTATAATAGAAGGTCCTGATCTCAGAGCCTGAAACACAGAAGGGTTTGATAAATGCTTGCCTTAAAAAAATGTGAATTTCCTACTTTGTTCTTGAACTATTCTAAACAAGAATTTCATGAAATGTTGGAAGACACGGTTGCTTAAGGTGGCTCAATCAGTTAAGCATCTGCCTTCAGCTCAAGTCATGATTTCAGGATCCTGGGATGGAGCCCCACATTGGGCTCTCTGCTCAATGGGGAGCCTGTTTCTCCCTCTGTTTTCTCTCTCTCTCTCAAATAAATAAATAAAATCTTTAGAAATGTTGGAAAACAAATTTTACAACTTTTAAGTGAAGCAATCGTGATGAACTACCAAAAATTCTTCTTAATTACTTAACTTGGATGCTATCAATGTATTTTCCTGTCTGGTTCCTACGTGGTTGGCAGAAGTAAAATCTTTTCCTTTCACATGCAAACAACAAACACACTTTTGGATGGTTAGTAGACAGTGCATCATCAATAATGGTTTTGGGATAGGTGATGACCTCAAAGCTTGTATTTCCCTTCAGAGTATCAAAATATGTGTCCTTTTTAGTGGCAAAAAAATTATAAGCTTAGTTTTAAATACAGTTCTGAAGCTCTCTCTACATACTCATCTTGGTTCTTCTCTTGAAGACTAAACCTAATATTACCCAAGTCCAGGTTTGGCTGCCCTTCACTGAATGGCCAGTACTCAAAAAATGAGTTTTGATTGGAAAAGGAATTTGAGCTTTATTCAGGATGCCAGCCGCCTGGGGAGAAGACAAATTCTTATCCAAGAGCCAAATCTGAGGTTTCTGCCTGACCTAGGGAATTTTTTTAGGGGTTTACTGTAGTTAATCAGTAAAGGGAGTGAAGTAGTCAGTAATATTTCTGTAATATTTCTTGACTATGTGCAGACTCGCTGGTGCCAGCTACAGACATTATCTCAGTGCTTAAAGGTTGTGCAAAGGGGTCTGGTTCCTTAGTGCTCAGGAGTTGTGCAAGGGGGTCTGGTTCCTGTTTGTGACACACAAGAGTGCTCTGTTCTTTCTAGAAAAGAATTCATGATTTATAGATAAAGGAAGGTTAGTTAATCAATCACATGACTAAGGGCATTTGCTGAAGTTTAAAGACTAGTAGGTTAGCTGGAAGAGCCAAGGCAGCTTCACTAACAGCCTTTTATGTGGACATGAAACCCTTGCCTTCTGATGATTGAAGAAGGAGCACTATACTTCAAATCAGACAATTTGCTATTTCCTTGTTCCTAAATAAAACTATGAATATCCATGTTGCTGAAAGAAAATCTGTTTCAAAAATATTATTCTCTGTGTTTCAGTCTCTCACCAAATGGTAAGCAAAGTACCCAGAAAGATACATTCATTTTTCCTAGCCACCAATAGAATTCATTACCCAAATATGATAGAACGTTATCAATAATTTGGATTATTAAAAAATGAAACATTGATCCCTATAGATAAAATCAAAATATGTTCCATGGTTTCTATGAAGTCATGTTGTAATAGGTCATTTGTATATTTTTATTTACTTAAATTTCCCTTCAACCAGATGATACCATTCATGGTTAGGTAAGGTTAATGTCCTCCGTTGCTTCAGTTTGAACTTGAAACCCCAAACAAGCATCTTGCAAATGCCTGCGTTTGATCCATTGATCACAAAAACTGAGCAAGGTAGTATGGATGGCTCAATGCGAATTCATTACTCTTATTAAGAAAATGACATAAAGCCTGACTGGGTAAGACACAATAGAATCATTCTCATGTATTAGCTACAGAGAAGTGTTCTTATTATATTATCATGTTTGCACAAAAATATGACAAGAAAAATGTTCAAAATAAAATAAAATGTAAAAATATAATAAACAAAACTGTCCTTCCATTGTTTTCCTGAGCACAGGGAATTTTCTTCTTGGGCAGAGTACAGTCGATTCTGGATAATGGATTATGGGCTAAAATGATGACCATTTTCAGGCCTGTCCCATTAAACCTCCACCTGAATAGGGAGGATATCAAGGACTTAGAGGAGATAGACCACAAGATAGAAAGCCTGGATCCTTAAGTAGCTACATGGATCAATCCTTCCTCCCCATCCCACCCGTAGCTCACCCTTTGTGCCAATCTATAATGAACTGTGGGTGGCAAATAACCTTTGTTCCCTATTGCCACTGATATTTTGGGGTTGTTTATTATTACATTTATCCTACCCTGAGCAGTCCAATACCCAATTTTGTATAGAGAATACTATTACTGAATTTAATCAGAATCCACGAGTATGAGAGCTTCTAGATCATGGGTTCTGGATAAATTAAATAGCAGTGAGATCTTCAAAATATCTACTATAGAAAGATTAATCATACCACAAAGCTACTAGGGACAAGTTTAATGGAATTGCATACAAAGTATTAAGACTACATATTCTGTGTAATGGAAGATCTGTTTTCGGGTGTTCTTAACAGAACTCTTGGTACACAGAAGGAATGCTACTTCCCACCACTACACTGATCTTTCATAGCGCATACACTTCACAAACTGCAATACTCAGGAAATGTTGTATGGGGTGGAGGGTGGGGGGGAAGCGAATCCCACAGGGAGCTAGTAAGTGGCAGAAAAAGCTCAAACCCAAAATACTTGGGTAAGAAAGGCAGAGAGCAGCAGCCCCACATGGCTTTCATCAGCAACCATATGGGAGTAAGGCATTTCTTAGAATTTAAGACTCGCTACTTTCAGAGTGAATTTTAAAAAAGAGCAAAAGCAAAGATTGTGCCCTGATAGAAGAAGGAAACATCATTCCTCACATGAGACCTCTTGAAAAACAAGAATTAATCACACACAGAGAGAATCCAAACTGGGACAAATCTTTCTCCTAAGATACATAGGTTAAAGGTTTGTACCACTTCCTCAGCAAGTCAGGAAGAGATGATAGAACCCACCTACATGACTTACACTGTTGTGTACACAGTGATATAGAACATATTCTCTTTAGTAAGTGCAGCTTCAGCCATTTTCAGTAAGTTGTTTTAATGTTCACCTTATGTTCTGAATTTACGGCTGTCCCTTGCTTTCAGGATTAAAAGTACTCAAAAAGGCCAAACCAGGCAATACTTATGGAATTCTGTATTTACAAAGCTTCTTTCTGCCAGTGTGCAGAGTTGGTCACTGGATGGCCCCTTATCCAGCTCTTATCAAATAAACCTATTTAAACCCAATTGTTGTCCACTGCTTCTGTCCTCAAAACTATAGGACATGAGGGGCATGTTCAGCAAAACATGACCAAGATATAAAAAGGACACCTGCAAAGACAAAAATAGGGACCTGTCCAGAGCAGTTAAAGAATACATTTTAAGTCACTGCTGTTATTAAACCCCAATAATTCTGTAGCTCCCTGAAAATGACCTCATGTTGGTGCTGTGACAGTCTTTCATGAAACATGGAAATTCCAGTTGGAATAGCATTATTTGTGCCTTTGTTCTTTTGGTCTCCTGGCAAGCTAGTGAAGGATAAGGAGACAAAGGATGTTTGACAAATTCCTTCAGAATGCATCTGCTAGGCCACACTAGAAATGTCTGATCTGTGGTTTTGCCCAAACTGTATTTAGATTTGCCTGGTTGGACTAAGAATGAGTAACATGAGCTCAGTAAGGACACTACACAGCCTTGTGTCTGCCCATTTTACTGGGTACAGTTCAGAAAGAGGATTATTCTTTAAATAACTTTGGTCTCTAAATATCAAAGGAAAGCATAGGCCTTTCCCCACAGGAATATGACCAAAGACTGTGGCCTGTCATTCAATATCCACTATGAAGCCTGAAGTTTCCTAAGTCCAAACACAAAGAGAAGAATGAAGAAAAGAAACAAAATGGAAAATAAAACAAACAAAAAACCCCAAAACAAAACACAAAACAAAAAAAAGCAAGCAGTAGCAAGACCATGCAGCCCACTGGGGCCATTCTAGGCCCATAACTTCCCAAGGAGAGGCTATATGTACATGAATGACTAATGAATCTATTTACAAAGAAATGAAAATTCAATAAACCAACTTATTTGGTTCTGTTTTGCTTAATTTTGTTGTTGTCAGCATGGTAAGAATACCTTGTGTCACTGAATTTTTTTCCACTTGAAACAATTCATTGACTGAATTGACTAGTCATTTATAATGCTGGGTTGATACGAAATGGGATGATTGGAACCTCTTTAGAGTAATTTCCCCCATAAGATGGAGCGATGATGACAGAAATGCATACAGTAGTTTCTACAACTATTTATTGGTTCATTGCTAACCCAAAATTCCCACTATATAAATACTACATCAAAACAGTTATCAAAGGTAAAGAAAAAGTTGGTCCCTTGTTCATTTGGTCTGTATTGCATTGTAACCAACAAACTGTTAAGTATGACAGTTAGTTTTTATCTCCTCACCACTTACCTAAAAAGAAAACTGGACAGAAAAAATAAAACAGGCACTCGGTGTCTTGTGTCATTGCACAAATCTGGTCCTTTAATAAAATAATGTACATTTTTCTATAGGTTCCTCTGCAATGTTTATTTACAGTTGAAAACTGTTACCTGTGACAGATTTCTTTGTCATGTACCCTGGCTCTTACTTCACCCAGAGTATTATTGAACTACTCAGAGCACTCTCCTGTTGGGCAAAGCTGGACTAGCTCTCTAAGACATCTTCCTTTGCCTGACCACCCTCCCCTCACTTCCAGCACTAATACACAGTTCGTTGGTTTTGGCCATGGCCTTCTAAAAACTTTGCAGCTGAAATGGATAAAACATGCCTGAGGTTAAGCAGAGATGTGACTACAATACTGAACATTAAAAACATTTTCCCTTATCTATATTGATAATAAATACTCACTCTTGATACTCATGACTAACATATCTGAAGTTTTCTATTTTTATTATTATACAGCAAATATTCCTGAAATGTTTGAATGACACTTTTTAAAATTCTTTCACACAAATAACAAAGTACTAGAATAAAAAAGTACTAGAAGTTGCTTTTTATTGCTGTATGATTGAGCTAAACCTCAGCTTTGACTCAGTTTGTTCCTAGGCCCCAATTATATGCATTGCCAATGTAAGGTGGCCCTCTATTTCCAATAGTTTCAGGGTTGTAAATGGGACTGTCCTTCTGGGAAAATTTATTCTATTTCATAAAACACAAAAATTGATCATTAAAGGGAAGTAAATGTGAATATATGATGTTTATACTTTCTTAAGTATGTAAAATCAAATTATCCTTAAAAACAAGATCCAAATATTCCTTTAGAGAAGGTTGTGGGGTTTTTTTTCTTAATTGTTTTCCCCCAAGAGCTGGACTAGTGAAGGCTTCTTTTTTTTTTTTAATTTTATTTATTTATTTGACACAGAGAGAGAGATCACAAGTAGGCAGAGAGGCAGGCAGAGAGAGAGGAGGAAGCAGGCTCCCCGCTGAGCAGGGAGCCCAATGCGGGCCTTGATCCCAGGACCCTGAGATCATGACCTGAGCCGAAGGCAGAGGCTTTAACCCACTGAGCCACCCAGGCGTCCTAGTAAAGGCTTCTTAAAATAAGATCAATAAAATATGAACTGAAGAAACCATCTTCTTACCTGGTAAATCTCTCTGTGGCAGACAGAAGCATTTTTCATTTTTCAAGGACATTTGAACTACTTCCAAAATTTGTGTTATCTGTCTCAAAAATTTTCATTGACAATTTTATGACCACGGAAGTCTTTGAATGTTAAATTATGGGGGGGGGGCTGTTTCCATGGTAATTCCTCTTCCTGAAATGTCTCCTGCTCTTCCACTTCAATAAGAGCTTTGTTGCTGAGCTTCTGAGAACTACCAAAAGGCTCAGCTGAGCCATCATAACCCAGGATTAGCCAGGTAGTGTAGCCAGTGGAATTAGCAGAGCATGTGAATCCTCTCTGAACCCAGTTCTTAGCCAGCTGGTATTTCAATTTTTGACCATTACCAAAAGGATCTAGTCAGTATAACAAAAGTTATAAAATGCATAGGTCGCAAGTTATAAACATTTCAGGGTATCTTATTATCAAATAGTTTATGTTTTTTACTTGCAAGTGGCATCTAGTTATATGACACAGCTGTTTTAATAAATTCACCTTCCAAAACCCCTTAATCAATCAATCAATCAATCAATTATTAAATTAATTTTAAAGCTTTTAAAAAAATATTTATTTGAGACGGAGAGAGAGAGGGTGCACAAGCTGGGGGAGGGGCACAGGGAGAGGGACAATCCAAGCAGACTCCCCACTGAGCCCAGAGTCCAAGGCAGGGCTTGATCCGGCAACCCTTGAGATCATGACCAGGGCAAAATCAAGAGTCCGTCGCTTAACTGACTAAGCCACCCAGGCACCTCAAGCACTTAATTTAGAACTGAAAAGGGAAGATAAAGCACATCAAGCCAAACTCCTGCATGAGACAGGGGTCCCCAAAAGATGTTCACTGATTCTGTTAATCAATATGAGTATGTATTTCCTGAAGCAGGAAATATATTGTATATACCATTACCAACTAAACAGCTGTGCTAGTCTAGTTTTTGGCTTTATGGGCTCATTCTACTGATTCAACATTAATCTTAATTTTGGCTTTTATTTTGAGAATTAAATTTTTGTGATGTTCAAACATGATATTAAGAATATAGCCATCTTTTCCTTTTTTTCTATTAAATAAATGTTGAATTTTTATGAAATGGGTTTTCTAAATCTGCTAAGATGTTCGCACTTTTTTCTTCTTTGCCCTATTTTTATGGTAAAATTATAGATTTCCAAATATTGAATCATCTATCTGTCAGAATAGTCTAGATTATGCTGTAGTAACAAACATTCTTTTATCTCAGTGATTTAAAACAGGATTTCTCACTTGGTACTATTGACTTTTTGGGTTGGGTAATTCTTTGCTGTTGGGGGCTTTCCAGTGCATTGTATTTAGCAGCATCACTGGCCTCTATCCACCAAATGCCAGGAACGCGCACCCCATATATGTTATGGCAACTGAAAATGTTTCCAGATGTTGCCAAATGTTCTTTGGGGGCATATGTGTGGGGTGGTTGACCCCAGTTGAGGGTTTTAAAACAGTGAAGTCTTGTTTCATTCACAGTATGTATCCATCAAAAATTAGTTGGAGGCTGTCCTTTAAAGACTTCTCTCTGGAATGCAGGTCCCACCAACAAGTTCTTCACTGTACACAGTGCTGGAGAGAAAAAGAGAGGTTGTACAAATCGCACACCAGTTCTTAAAACTTTTGTGTGGAAGTGATACATGACGCTTCCACTCTCGTGAGCTTGGCCAAAGCAAATCATGTGGGTCATCAAAGGGAACTGGGAAATGTACCATGTGCCCAAAAATAGGGAGCCAGTTATATTGTTAATCTGACATATTCACATTAGAATATTATTTTAGAAACTGCCTGGAAGTGTAAATTCTAACTCAGGCCTATTTTCTCAGAAAGACTGTAAACAGCACACTACATGTCTAAATTCCTCTCATTTAGTCTATTTTGTTGTTCGTGCCTCCAGACCTACAGGGTGATTGTATTGGGTTGATGTATTTTTTTTTATTACTTTTCCACTCTATGTGAATTACTTCTTTTTTTTCAGTTAACCATTTACACTTCTGCAATTCACAGTAGAATATCAATATTTCAATATTTGTGGGTTTGATTATTTAAACAATGTGTGTGAGAAATTTAAAAAACAAACAAACCATCAAAAAACTTAAGAAGGGGGACGCCTGGGTGGCTCAGTGGGTTAAGCCTCTGCCTTCGGCTCAGGTCATGATCTCAGGGTCCTGGGATTGAACCCTGCATCAGGCTCTCTGCTCAGCAGGGAGCCTGCTTCCTCCTCTCCCTTTGCCTGCCTCTCTGCCTACTTGTGATCTCTCTCTCTCTCTCTGTCAAATAAATAAATAAAATCTTAAAAAAAAAAAAAAAACTTCAGAAGGAAATCTGAATCTGTACTGAGTGGAATGACTTCACACTCAAGTTGACAGGCGGAGGGTGTAGAGTATGGTCCTTTCAACCGTCTTGACCTACAGCCCTCTTCCCACCCCTGTTTCTGGTCTGGGGCTCCTTGCTTCTTTTCTCCTTTGATGAAGTTCTATAGTTATGCCACTAGAGTAAAGCTCACCTACTATTAAAAAGTGCAACTGTAGGTAATTATATAAGGTGTTGTTCATACAAAATAGTGCTAATAACATAAATGCATTGTATGGGGAAGGATAACTTTTCCTTTTTCCCCTTCTAGATTCTTTAGCTTGTCTCATAATTAAATTGATGTATGACAGAGTCACAGGAGAAAAACAAATTTCATTTTGTATGTACAGGAGCCCTAAAAACAGGAGACTCAAAGAAGTGACCCAAACAGGCAGCTTTTATACCTTTGAAACAAAAAACAAAAATTTGTGAAAAATTGGCAAGGCAAAAAAGAGTTTGAGCTTGGGGTAGTAAATTAGTGAAGAAATAGCAAGCTTAGCTTATACTGTGTTCTGGGCCCTAAATTCCCTATCTCTAGTGATAAGGATGTCTTTTTTCCTCCTGGTACAGGGAGGGTACCTTTCACATGGGAGATTTATTTCCTGTTTTCAGGGGGACAAAAGAAGGTCAGAGCCTCTTCCTCATACCAACTGTTTCTTAAGTAACTTTAATTCGAAACAGTCAGTATGCCAACACGACATATTTTACGATGGCACATTCTGCTCTCCTTCAATTGTAATTGCATTTTCAAAATATTTGAAGGCTGGAAACTGGAGATAGACAAATATCATTTCTTAAGCTATCATTATGTAAAAGCTTTATGTACCCTTCTCAGTGATTCCTTGTGTAATCCCAGGTATGTAATGCTATCCCAATTTTATAAATAAATAAGGCACCCAAAGTTACACAGACAGTAAGACATAAAGTTCACATTCAAACTTAGTCCAAACTTATTCAACTTTCCCATATTTCTTCTCTAAAGTTTCTTATAGTGATTATGAAGAATCGGGGCTTATTCTTAAAGACAGATTTTACCCTAGAGAGTTTAGGTTTATAATTTTTTTTAATTGTACTAATTGACAAATACTTATTCAATTTGTGAGTTGGTAATATATGTTCACTGTGGAATATTTAGAAAACACAGAATTCTAGAATGTATGAAAAAATTGAGCAGAAATCTATCCCTGAGAAGATAATCATTGTGAACAATTGGTGTATAATCATATGCATATTAAAAAAAGAAAATAAAAAAAGAGAGAAAGAAAAGAAAATAAGGATGATTTTTCATACTCTAAAATACAATTTTAATAACTATGTGTTTTTCCATTTTAGGAATGTGCCATAGTAATTTAATAGTCTTTATTTTTTTGCACATTAAGATTGTTTCTAAAAGTTAGCTATCAAAATAATGCTGTAGTGATATCCTTGTATATAGTTTAATAACCAACCCTGTTTTCTTAAGATAAACTTCCAGAAGAAAAGATATGTAATCTTAAGATTTTCTCACATAATCACCAAGTATCTTATAGGTATCTTATAGATATTGTTAGCAATAGTGCCTGTTTCTCAGTAATTTCTCTAATATAAGAAAAATTCATTTATACCCTTTCAAACATTGCCAATTCAAAAAACAGAAAATAATGTTTTATCTTAACTTGCATCTTTTTGATTATTAATAAGTTTAACTTGTTTTGTAGTCGGGAGGGAGGTAACATTGGCTATTGTTATTTCCTTCTCTATGAGTTGCTTTACCTGCCCTTTGCCCATTTTCCTAGTGTAGCGGACTCTCCCCAGAGACCTTTACCATAAATTCTCTTCAGGCCTGTTATTTTCTCCTAGCACACCATTTTTGCCTTCCAGTATAGCCATGGATTAATATTTAAAAAATCATAGCTTTTGGGGTGCTTGGGTGGCTCAGTGGGTTAAAGCCTCTGCCTTCAGCTCAGGTCATGATCTCAGGGTCCTGGAATCGAGCCTGGCGTCAGGTTCTCTGTTCAGACAGGAGCCTGCTTCCTCCTCTCTCTCTGCCTGCCTCTCTGCCTACTTGTCATCTCTCTCTCTCTCTGTCAAATAAATAAATAAAATCTTTAAAAAAAGAAAAGAAAATCATAGCTTTTTCTTGGATTAGCTCATCTAATCTATTTTTATAGGTCACTAGAATATAATGCTTGGAGTCCACATCTTCGGTTTGAATCCAAGCTTAAATACTGAGCTCTCTGTGGGACTTTAGGCAAGTCACTTTATTCCCTAAGGCTTAATTTCTGTTTCTGTAAAACATGCATAATAATTTTTATCTTCTGATATTGGCGTATATGTTACCTGGCATAACAAGTACCCAGAGTAAACTTAATTATCGTTTGTATTGTTGTTTGGTCTTAGTATTGTTAAATATGATGGCACTGAGCTCCGGGAAGGCAAAGTGATCTGTTAACTTACCTTCATCAGGGATCTTCTCTCACTTTTGTGCATTCTTTGTGCTTTGTTACTCTGCTTTTTATAGATACTGCCTAACCTCAAGGGTGGGATTCTAATAAGATAAATAAATAATGGAGCAGGTGTTTTTAAAGGAGAGAGACATCATATCATGTCTCAAATAATACCAAGTAAGGCAGCCATTCTTGTGCCTGTGTGGATGGTTGATTCATATTTATAGCTTTATACAGAAACAGAGCTTCTGATTTTTAAAAGACAGAAACACATGTAGAAATAACTGTTTGACAAATTTAGGGACCCAAAACAAACATAAACAAAACATAAACAGACAAAACCCAGGATGCATAGAATTAAGATTA
The DNA here is from genome assembly GCA_002007465.1 of Ailurus styani. Taxonomy (NCBI): domain Eukaryota; kingdom Metazoa; phylum Chordata; class Mammalia; order Carnivora; family Ailuridae; genus Ailurus; species Ailurus styani. The sequence continues at coordinate 2,642,185 of LNAC01000058.1, forward strand.
CCAGAGAGGAAAAAATACACTTGATTTGTTTTACTGAATATGTGATATAATCCTAAATTATCTATCTATCTTTTGATCACTTGGCAGCTCTATCTATCTATCTAGAGATAGAAATGTAGCTGTATCTTCTTAGGTATTGTTCTGTCTTGGCAATTGGCAAACAGTTTGCATGTCTATTTTTGCCTCTCATATGGGACCTACTTATGATTTTTCATTAAAAAAATGGATCCTGTATTTGACCACCATACCCATTTTTTGATATTTGTAAAGGACCACAGGGAGATTTTATGTGCTAGCCAAAAAGGCTAGAAAGAGTCCTAGTAGAATATGCAAAATGTTTGAAGGGTAATGAAGTCATGATGGCAGTCAGTATCATTCATCTTCCATGGATTTTAAATCTTCGCTGAGAGAGCATGTGCCAGTAAGAGGAAATTATTGGCTATTTAGATAATTGAAGTCAAATTTATGGATTCTGCTATTAACCAAAATTGAAAGATTTCTTAAGTTGTTTCCCTAAGATAAAAAAAGAATAAATCAAATATATGTTTGTGAAACTCAGGTAGCTTAAATTCATGTTCCTTATAACCATTTTATCCTAGTTTTTTATTCTACCAATTCTTAAGGAGAGAATGTAGACAACTAAGGGATTTTTATCCTTCAGGAGCTTACAATATAGTGAAAGTAATTTTTTAAGCAAAAGCAGACAAATGAATAAAATATTTAAAAACAAACTGTTGTCTTTATGAGAAACTTGAGGGTCAGGGTGGAGGGTCGTGGGGGGTAGGGAGGGAAAAATAATGAAACAAGATGGGATGGGGAAGGAGACAAACCATAAGAGACTCCTAATCTCACAAAACAAACTGAGGGTTACTGGCGGGTGGGAGGGTAGGGATAGGGTGGATGGGTTATGGACATTGGGGAGGGTTTGTGCTTTGGTGAATGCTGTGAAAGGTGTAAGCCTGATGATTCACAGACCTGTACCCCTGGGGTAAAGAATAAAAAATAAAAAATAAAAATAAAAAATAAAAATAAAAACAAACTGTTTTCTGGATGCCTGGGTGGCTCAGTTGGTTAAACAGCTGCCTTCGGCTCAGGTCATGATCCCAGGGTCCTGGGATGGAGTCCCAAATTGGGCTCCTTGCTAGGCAGGGAGCCTGCTTCTCCCTCTGCCTCTGCCTGCCACTGTGCCTGCTTGTGCTCTCTCTCTCTTTGACAAATAAATAAATAAAATCTTTTTAAAAACCTGTTATTGGTATTAGGAAGAAAACCAACAAAGGGCTGAGATGGAGGATCGACAGGGAACCTACCCTAGATAGGATGCCAGGAGGAACTAAGGACTTCACATAGGGCTACAGATGCAGACAAACCACACCTTACACAACACCCTGGAAGGAAAGAGATGCATTTATGGCAAACCTATCCCAACCACAGTGGGAAGGTCTAGAAGAGCTTTAATCAAGGGAGTGAAATCATATAAAGATACTTCAAAGAATACCGTAATTATAATTAAACAGTAAGAGGAAACAAGACTTAAATGAGGTTATTAGTGGGAAGCCTTCCCCAAGGGAAAAGGGAATCCCTGAATAGAAAAGTGTGAAGTATCGTGCTTTCCTGGCTTCTTCCCGAACTATGAAAGTCAAAACTGTATTATACATATCTATGAGTCATATGCATTAGACTGAATTATACTCAGAATTTTTTTTGAGAATATAGATAGATGTCCATAATGCAAATAAAGAAATGTAGGAGAACACAGAGAAAGAGCAGTCAAGGGCAAAATAAAGGGAATTTGTGAAATTCTACGCAGCTGGAGAGTGCCCCTCCTTCCCATAAAAAGCAAATAAAATAGAAATTATGGATGGAGTAACTGAAAACTACAGGAAAGATGAAAGTGCATTTTGACTGGGCTGGTAGCAAAAGATGAAAAGTAAGGAATCTGGAATAGGTAAAGTTATAGAAATACAGTAGTGATAAACATCCACAGAGGAAATATTCTTCTTCAGTACGGGGAAAGAAGGAAGGAAGGAAGCAAGGGAGGGAGAGAGAGAGAGAGAAAGACAATGCCTTATATACATTGCCATTACTATTTTGTGTCTAAATAGGGAGAGGAAAGGAAATACACAGGTTCTTCTTTTAGTAAAGCATCATGATTTGATTCCATGAAGAATTAAGTACACCTTATTTCATAGATTTCATGATGTTATTACTCTAAAGGTGACCACTATAGTTCATAAGCTTATTTCAGGCCCCTCAGGATGCATCAGTGCCTTGGCATCACATGTAGGGGGATACAATTTCTATGTTCTTAAATTAAGAGAAAACAAAGAAGAGACAGAGAATGAAGAAACTTGGCTATAACTATTTTTTGAGGAAGCTGAAAACAAAATTGATGGAGACTTTGGGATTTGTTTTCGGTTTATTTTTTGTGTTTAAACTTTTATTATAGAAAATTTCAAACATATGGAAAGTCAACAGAATAATATAATGAATGCTGTGTAACCATCTTTCTGTTCTGTGAATTGTCAACATTCTGCTATTCTTTTATCATCTATACCTCCATCCATTTACCACACCATCTTCAGCACTATTGCTTTTTGTAATTTGAGAGTTTAAAATGTGTTTTTTTATGTTAATACAGTGTTAATTCTTAATAATGGGATGGTATTATATAGGGGGATATTATCCAACATTAGTTTATTCAATGGATTTGGTAGAGATTGAGATAAAACAGGACAATCCTTTGCCTTGCTTGTGTTTTGTCCTGATTAAACATGAAAATTAAATGCTCTGCATTTTTAGAAAGAGTCCTGGACTGGGAAGGTTTGAGGATCAGGCTTCTTGACTTATGCTCTTCTACTAACTGGTCTTGTGACCTTAACTGCTCTGTGACAGTTTTTACATGTTAACTTGAGCTGGCTGAATGTGGTACTCCCCAAAGCAGGCTCCTATTTCCAGGTGGCTTATACTTCTCTTTACCAAAAAATGGTCTCTACACTCCTCATCATCTATCTACTCAGCATCCAATCTGCTCTTCAAGGCACGGTTCAAGGTTTTCATACTGTTGCTGGATCCAGTTCAATTCAATTCAACCAATACTAACTAATGGATTATATGTCAGGCACTGTTCTTGGCACTGAAGATACAAATGTGACCAAAACTGACTCATATCCTTAACTTATTACGCTTTCATTCGAGTGACGCATCACCTAATGGAAGATGAGATGGGATTAAAGTGAGGTGGGATGCTCAGGAAGGACCTCAGCTTAGAAGTTTGCAATCAAGATGGAAAAGAATGAGGAAGCTGACTGGATGCCTAGAAGAGCCTTCCAAGCAGAGGGGATATTGATAACAAATGCCGCATGGTGGCGTCTGCCTGCTGGTCTAGGAGGGTAATGAATGAGGAGGCCAGTGTGGCCAGAACCCAGTAAACAGTGAATGAAGCATCAGGTATTGGGAGTGGCCAAAATACTGTGAGTGGCTTCATAAATCATAATGTGATATTGGTTTTACTCTCAGTAAGATTTCGGGAAGCCTTTGGGGTTAAAAAGAAGTGATAGGATTTGATTGATGTTTTAACAACATCATCAGTATGGCTGAGAGGAGAGCAGAAATGAGACCGGTTAGGCTACTTTTATCATCCAGATAAGACATGAGAGTAACTTGTTGGTAGTGGGAGTAATGAAAAGGGGTTAAATTCTGGATCTATTTTGCAGGTACAGCTGACAGATTTGCTCTGGAGAGTGAAAGACAAAGAGAAGGCAAGGGTGATACCAAGTATTTTGTTTTGTTTTGTTTTGTTTTGTTTTGTTTTGTTTGAGTACCTGGACCCAAAGAGCTGCTGTTAATGAAGAGGGAAGAATCTGTTGGGGGATTGGGCTGTGATAGTGCTTCACTACACTTCTAATACACCGACGTGATCCACAAATGTCCAGTAGCCCCTCCCCGTCTCTCTCCACCTGCTTCACTAGCTCTCTGCTTCACCTTTTCTCTGTCTCTCTCTGTCCCACATTCTCAATGTGTACTTGTCTAGAACATGAAATATCAACCAGGGAAGTGTCCAGAATAATTTGCAGAGAGTGGAAAAGAAACTCCTCATCTTCACCTTTCAATGTTACACCCTGTTGCGTGACCCTTCAGGTTTTCTCTAAAACTGCATAAAGCTTTAAAATTGGAAGGGATCATAAAGAATATCTTGTCCAACTTTTCACTTTATAGATAAGGACATTTAGCTCAAATAAGTTAGATGACTCACCTAAGGGACAGGAAGGAGGAGAAATAAATAGTATGGCTTTCTTAAAAGCAAGAAGTAAAGATATGGCCATGAGAAGTGCAATTATGTGAGTAAATGACATAGTTTTAAATCCCAAAAAAGAAAACAAATAACAGAGTACAAACAAAAATGTTATATATATGCCCAGAGAGGAAAAGTGAGTGATATCAAAGGCAGTAGTTTTGATGGGATGGCAAAATAGGCAATTCATTGTGCAAAGCTTTTGTTAATGGCTTTTCAGGTCAATAGTTTTTTGAAAAAATATAAATCTGCAATTTCATCTCATTAATACCTCTTAGGACTTCTCCAGATTTGTAGAAATTAAAACAGAATACTTACACAACATTATACTGTTGGCCTATACAACTAATAAAAGTGGTTTCTGGGGTGTCTGGGTGGCTCAGTCGTTAAGCATCTGCCTTCAGCTCAGGTCATGATCCCAGGGTTCTGGGATCGAGCCCTGCGTTGGGTCCCCTGCTCCACGGTAAGCCTGCGTCTCCCTATCCCACTCCTCCTGCTTATGTTCCCTCTCTCACTGTGTCTGTTTGTCAAAAAAGTAAATAAAATCTTTAAAAAAAAAGCAAAAGTATTTAATATCTGTTTTGTTTGTAAATTCAGACTTGCATAAACTTAACTTACCTTTCAGGAATCTAACTTGAAGCAGAACAAAATTGAAAGCATTCCTCTTGTGTGGATTTTTATCTCTTTTAAAAACATTTTAGTTAGTGCCATTTATTTTTCATTTTCCACAGTTAAATGTTAGCTTCAAAACCATGTTGTAACAAAGCTCTCTGGTGATAATTATTATTTCCTTAGTTAGTTTGCATTTTTGTGTGTATTTTACATTCATGAACATATAGATATAAATGTAAGAAAAGGGTAATAGAAATACTTTTTTCCCATAACTTTACATATACACATGAAGAAAAGGTCCGTTTATCTTTTTTTTTTTTTGCCCCAGGGGTACAGGTCTGTGAATCTTCAGGCTTACACCTTTCACAGCATTCACCAAAGCACAAACCCTTCCCAATGTCCATAACCCATCCACCCTATCCCTACCCTCCCACCCCCCAGTAACCCTCAGTTTGTCTTGTG